>APFE030053926.1:46113-91844 GCA_000404065.3 Pinus taeda
TATGTAATGTAAAGGAGGTTGCCCCCTCGAAGAGGCTGAATTCTAAGGCGTTGATCTATCTTTTCTATCTTTTCTTGAGCTGGTTTCATAACAATATTCAATGCATTCGTTGTGTTCGTTGCATTGACTATGGTCAGTATGTTGCCTTGAGTTGTTGTTCATGATGCTACTCGTTGTGATATCTTGATGTTCTTATCTACGAACAAATTGATATATTCATGAGTAGGCAAGCTCATATACATTTGATCGACTACATCTCCATGTGTGCTCTAGACGGTGTCTTCGACTCTGCCCTCTTGGAAACCATTGTACCTGCACTGCTGAGAGGCAGATGAGCACCTGCAATGCCTAGAGACATGGCAACACCCATGGAAAGCAATCTATCAGTCGAAAACCAAAATGAACTTGAGAACTTACTTTCAACATACATGTGTGACTAATCATGAAGGTTGCGCAATTTTGGCCAGGAGGTCGAGAGACTAACTGCCAAGACTGCGAAAGGCATAGTCTGGGCTACTGGGAGACTAGATGATTGTTGGAACTGAACAATGCATAGTCTAGTTTGGTTGTTGAGTTATAGAATTATGCAATGTGCAATGTTATATGGAAATGGTTGCAGGCTCAGTCACTGCATTGCACAATTTTCTGGGCCTTCGGTCCCTGTCCCTCAAAATGCGCAAAACATTCCTAAAGGATAGCCACTGGGCTGAAATGTGCATTTCCTAAGAGGAAGATCGAGCCTTCCCTATCAATATTGCGCAATGATGTCTTAGTGAGGCAGAGTCTGGGCCAAGGCTGCCCAAACTTGCCGATAGGCAACTGAAAGAAAATGTAACAGTGAATGCATGGCGACACTAAATGATAGCAGAATTGATTGACAGTGCATGCTAACATGAATGAAAGATTCAGTAAATAGATCAACATGCATGTGGGTGAAGCGATTCTCTGAATCAGCGACATTCGTGCAAAATAGTTTCATGCATGCGACAACAATGAGATAGCAATGAAAACTGAAATAATGTTAGGACAAGCTAGTATACATGTAAACGACAGCAAGTGCTCACTGAAATCAAGCAAACAGTACTCACCCAAGCGAAAACATAAAAAGCAACAAAAATGCAACATAAGGCATGGGAAGCAGGCTTATCCAAAAACAGCTGAGTTGAATGTGCTGATTGCTCCTATATGTGATGTGGGATGTCATAGTTACAAGGTTGATTTGAGGAATGAGCTATGCAACGTTTGGTTGATGAGTTTTTATAACATGAAGGTTGTGACACGCATGCCACAAATCTAGGGAAAGCGACACTTGGTGGGAGGTTTCTGAAATGATCCTTGCATGTAACCTCCAATTGATAAACATAGATCCTTGAAACAAGGGATTCCTTTGCATGCCGCCTTGGGAGAAGCAACCCATGCATGCAAATCTATTTTTCTCGGTCCCGTAGGGAACCGATCAACTCAACTGCACATGCAATAAGTTGTTCGATTGCTTGAAGGAAATGTTCATTTCTGGTTGGGAGCTAGGTTGAATACCCAAGAGATTTGTGCAATTTCTGGGTAGAGCAGCTGACTTCTACCTAGATTTGCACAAATTCTGGGCTGAGCAGCCTTGTTGGGGAAATTGCGCAATTTTCACTGTGAGATTTGATTGCCGAAATTGCATAATTCTGGAGCCCAGTAGGCTTCCAGTCAGGATTGTGCAATTTCTGGAGGGAAGGTTGGTTGCCCTCCAAAATTGTGCAATTTCTTGGGGGAGTTGCTCAGCTTGAGTTGGACCAAGTCCGAGTGATCAACTTGTGAGGGGAATGCCTCGAGCTGTGATCTACAGGCTGCCTTTGTGCAAGCAAAACACTGAAGCTTGTGAACTTGACGATGCAAGGAAAGTTGAGTTGAAGGTTGGAAGGGAGGCTCCAAAACGAAGCTAAGGCAAAATTTTGGAGGGTGGTTGTAGCTGCTACAACACTTGGTGACACACTAGTAGAACTCCAGCTCTCTAAATGGACCTTGTTCATGAAAATCAAGTCTAACACCTCCGGAAGTATTGTTCAGTTCTCAGCTCATCTTGGTTTCACGCTAGCTTGATTGTAAGATGTAGCATATGCCAAGCTCTTGGTCAATTGACACACATTCCAAGCCAAGGCAACATAGTCATTTTGATTGGGGTTCAGAGGTATATTGATGCACAAGTATAGTTGTCAGAGTCGTAGTTTCATCTTTGGTGTTGCTCTGCTGCTAGTAGGCCTGGATAGTACCCCGGCGGAGTCACATAGGAACACAAGCATGGCCCCACTGCCAACGAGCCTGGTCAGTACCCCAGTGGAGTTACTTGCATCACCTCCCTACACAAGAAGCCTTTCTCTTCTTTTGCCTTATTCATTTTTTATTTTGAATTTTTTGACTTTTCATTTTTTTCATTTTTTCATCTATGCATAGCACTTATTCATTTCAAAGGGAGGAGAGGGCTCCCAAATTATTGAGACCAGAAGAGGTTGTTCCAAAAGAGAATTAGTTTATTGTATCTCTGACATGCTTATTAAGGTTTTCTGCCTCACCTTACTCTACTTGACTGAGCTGACAAGGGTTAACCCAAAAACAACCGACTAGAGGAGGTGACAGTAATTAGCACGCAAGCGTTGTGTTTTCACCAAGGTTCACTTCGAACAATACATATTTTCCTTCGATGTATCATGGACTAAAAGTAACAAGCTCTTCATACAAAGGTAATATGATAGATAACCAAGTAGTGATAGTTGTACAAGCCCTCTTGTACTTCATCTAGCTCGTTTCAAGAGTCATACATGGTTTCATGCAAAAACTAACCTACGAACGAAACAAGAGAACTATACGAATGAAACAAGTGAAATAACAAACAAAAAAGCAAAGAAAGAGTGGAAGCAAAAGTGAAAGCAAAGAAAGTAAGCAAACAAGTAAGCAGACAAACAAACAAACAAAGCGAATAAGCAAACAAGCATGCAAGCAAATTGACTAAAAGTAAACACTACTCCTACTCCTACACTAACAGTGCATGGGCTTGATCACTTGAAGTGATATTTCCAATTCAGCCACTGGCACATTAGTTGACCCATGTTGGTGAAGGCTTGGTCTGTGAGCAAACTAGTTGTGTGAACCAGAAAGTGAGAAAGATATAACAATGAAGACAACCACACTTCATGTTTGACAGTGCCCACAAGACATAAGTGAGTGCAAGTGCATAACGAGTAGTCCGTGGACTTATCATGGTGTTGTGTGACACTGCATGAAACTTTGAAGCATAAGCACACCCTTGACTAAGATATGCAGGCAAACAAAATAAATAAAGATAACTTGTGTTACGAACGAGTAATATTCCTCCAATGCATGAGCGATGGGATCGTGTCATTCGAGTGGAGGAAGTATGATATGTTTGTGATATGGATATTCAATGCATTCATATGAGTGATGAGGAGCCTTGGGTGATTGAGAAGTTTCATGATCAGAAGTGCGACTAACCCTAAGGGAGCGAGGGCCCGACATAACCATCAGCTCAGGCTGAAGTGCCTCGACAATCTTGGGAGTTTCAACTTCATCATTAGATAGATCATCATAAACTAGTGGCTTCAGTAAAAAATGGAAACAAATGGATCAATACCGCCACAATCAGAAAAATCAATGATTTCATCGACATCCTCATGATCAGATGAATCAAACAGAGGGATAAATGAAAAGCGAACAAACTCATCCTCTATGTTTCCACAAAAGACAGATGAAAGCTCAAGTGGATTTTAAACGAATAACCTATCCTCTTCATTTTCAAATGATGGACCATCATCAGGTGACTCTTGCAAATGATAAACAATGGGTGCATCCATGGATGAAGACACACATGTGAAATCATGGATGGCATGTTCACCAAAGATTTTACGAAAGAATGGAGGGGGCTCAGACGGAAGGGAGTCCTCCTTCGCTGAGTGTTGATGCTCAAGCTCCCACTCATACTCTTCATGAATGACAGCACATGTTGGTTGTGCAACACCAACTCCGTCAATGGCTTGTTCCTCGTTCACAACAAGTGAAGAGTCTGTAATGGACAAACATAAGACAGTATAATCCAGAGGAACACCAGAGTGTGAAGACGGAGGTCGTAGAATAGAATGCATATGAGAACTTTAACGACTCACAACCGACATTGCGTGAAAATTAAGTGAAGTGATGTTGGGAGGATGTGAAAGTTGAACAGGTGTGTGACCATGATCCTCAACATCACTCGATAGTGGTGGAGCTATTGAATGAGAGGAAGGCGGACAGTCAGTCGAGATAGTGACCGCATCCCCATGAGATTGTGCAGCTCCATTAATGAAGAATGTTGAGCAAGGATTGATCTCAAGCTTCTTCTTGGGATGGGCAGATTTCTTAAGGCAGTACTCGAACTGGTCACAAATATAGGCAAATTTCATCTGCCTCCTCGAACCTTGAAACTGCAAGTCACAGAAGCGCTGCCAAAATTCAATAACTGATTCATGCAGAGCCTTCCGTTGTTGTAATAGTTTTTGGTCAAGATAATCTGGATCAAAATGATATAAAGTGTCTTCAATGAGATCACAGAAGTGCTCAAGTGAGTGAATGTTGTCAGCCAATAGGTTGATCAGTCAACAACATGGAGATTCATGAAGTGTGTGTGCAAGAAGCAAGCTGGCATGTTCATCAGAACACCCAACTTCCTCATGAAGCATGGAAAGAAAGTCATGTAAGTACTCAAGCCAGGCCGCTTCACCTTCACCATAATGCATGTAAGTGGACAGGAGATTGAAAAACTCCCCCATGATGGAGACATCTTCATGATTTGAAAAACATCGCGAAGGGAGAAGAGTGCAAGAATCCGTGAAAGGTATGAAAAGGTTCAAAACATTTGGCCCTCCTACTAGTGCCATAAATATTGACGGTGTTGGACCTACCAACATGTCAAGGGGATCTCCCCATTAAGAAGTTCCAATTAGACCTCAGACCGTTTGGTGTGGGAGTCCCAGCAGTGGGTCCTAAAGTAATGCATTGATCGCGATGTCTCATAGATGCAAGTAAGATAACTCTTTTGGTAGCAAGGGTGTGACCGCTGTAGTGAGTCAATGAAGGTGCATGAGAGGTTCCTAACACAGGTGGGTTGAGATGAGTGCACCCCTTGGCAACCTGTAAGTGTACTCAGCTGGGAAGGGAACACATGATCAATGATGCATCACAAGCTAGAAATAATGTTAGTCTGGAAATCTAAAGTGTTGGGAACGGGTTCCCCCAAGGACATTTTTGGGGCTAAAATCCCATGCTTTGGGACAATTTTGTAATAAAGTTGTGAATTCTCCACATTTTATGGTCACGGAGCGCGAAGGTGTCAAGAGTCATAAATGGTTGTCTGCTCTTATTTTGTAAAGTGTAAAGTTGGTCGTGAAGATCCACCCATGGTCCATAGACCATGGGATTGTATAAAAAGGAACTAAGTAAGTAAGCTCTAGGGAGATAGTGAAGAATGAAGTGAGGAGTTAAGCATTGGAGTCTAAGGGTTCTTGGGTCTTAGCATAGGTAGAGGCTCTGCAGCTGAGCGCGCAGAGGCCTAGGGTGGAAGTCCGCAGTTGAGTGCGCGGACCCCTGAAGCTGAGTGCGCAGGGCAAATAGAGTTTTTATTAACTTAAACATATCAATAAAGAGAAGTATTCCACAATTGTTTTGTATTTAGTTCTTGTTAATGCATCTGCTTATATTGTGTTTTGGGTTTAATTTACAATTTTTATGTGATGCACAAATATATGTGATTATATTGGTTAATTGAATGCAAGTAACAATATCAGTTTACGCGGCGCTAACTGTGATTGATTAGTAAGATAAGTAGAACACTTAAGATAACTTGGGAACCTATACAGTATGTTTTCATAGCTGCATGGAAGTACTTGGATCACGGGTTAAGGCTACATGAAGGTCAATCGTACACCTTCGTGGAGGTACTGAAGGGTGGAATAAAGGGGTAGACTGACAGAGCCCTAAGGCTTAGCGACCTGCACAAAAGTAGGGGTTGAGGGTAAAAATCGACATCATGACCATCTTAGGGTGCGGAAACTTGGTTCTAGCATCCCCCCATACTGCTTCCAGTGAGACTTCAGTCTGTGCTCCGCAAGATGATAACAAAAGGGCCAATAGTGTAGGGATTTGTTTGGCTAACTAATGTTGAACCTGGGTCAAGCCCCACAAAGCCAACAAATGGTTTTGTTGTCGGGACCAGAATCTGCATAAGAGATGTGCGATGTCATATCACTGGAACCCAACTAAGAAAGAGGTCAAAGACTAGTTGGATAGGAAGATCTACGAATTCGCAGCGCACGAGAACAGAAATTCACAAATGACAAAGGAACAGTGGTTGGACAGGTACCTATATATAGAAATCCATGAGATATTTTTATGTTCCTTTCCAGTTGAGTTATACAAGTGGATCGCGAAGCTAGCAGATAGCCAAGGAAGGTGGGGACTTGACGGTCCTATTGTCTGGACCCCAGAGTTAGTACAGAGATTGGAAGCCTCTGAGGATAAGATTGCTTGTGCTATCGATCATTGGCTCGATTGCATCATAGGAGGATTTGTGACTGAATTCGCAGTTGATACCTTAGTTAGCTATAGCGAGGCAGAGTAGCGCTTTTTCAAAGGTCTGAGAGGTAAGTACTTGAAGTCTTTAAATACCTGGATTAAGATGTTATTGTGCGAAAAACGGGTTATGCATCTACCTTGATGTTTGGAGCTACGCAAAGTGGAAATACTTATAGAAACGAAGTAAGAAAGGGTCCTGAATATAGCCCACTGATTTCACCATCGTTGGGTGATGAAGAGGGAGTAGTGCAGGCTTCTCCGTGAAGTGTAGTTCAGTTAATAAGACAGCGATTCCCACAACTTCCACCTCCACCTACACCACCTCCAACTTCACCACCGCCACCTGCTACTCGCCCATACAAACCTCCACTACAGTTCAACATGGAAAATTCAGTGAAGCTGCCTTTGTTTAAGGGCTTGGGAAATGAGGACCCGGACCAGTTTTGGTTCGTCGTGAAAGTTGTATGGGAATCTCAAGGAATCACAAATGATCACATGAAGAAGGAAACATTGGTTAGTGCTTTGCAGGATCACGCACTAACTTGGTACATAAAGTACTATAATGATAACCCAAATGCTGGGTTGGCAGAGATCCAGACTGCACTGAATAAAGAGTTCAGGAGGCCCAAATCCGAGGCATAATCGATTGTGGGGTTCAAGGAAATCGTGATGAAACCAGGTGAAACACCTTGGGAATTGGATTGGAGATTGAAGTGTAAAATCTGCGAAGCCAATATGAACTTAACATATGGACAGCACAGCGAATGGTTTGTGGCTTCGCTCCCGCCTCACTTAATGGTTGCGTTGTCACAACAGAAGATTACGACTCAGGCAGAGGCCTTGGAGATTTCCATAAGACTGCATAAAACACCGATGCAATATCTGAATCTGGGAGTTCAACATATCCATGCGCAGTTGCAAAATCTTTGCCTTAAAATGCAAAGTTTGAAGTAGGATAGAACAGTTTGACCAAAGGCACACGAAGAAATATGGTGCCTGAAATGTAAAGGTCAAGGGCATGAAAAAGACCACTGCCCGGTCTTTGTGAACTATATTGCAGGAGGAGGATCAATGCCTTTAAGGATGGAAGCCCAAGAAGGACCGAGCATGGGACCTGCGTTGTGGTGTGCTATATGTCAGGTAGCAAGGAAACATACAACTAATAATTTTCATTGCTGCAGAAGTTTGTACAAACACCGCAACAAATGTTCTACAACTTCTACAGGTCGGTAGGGCATGATGAGCACAACTGCCAAAGTTATGAATTGATGATTGACAAAACACCCGCCTCTAGAGTCCCAGAAGAAATGCGGCCTCCTGACCAAAGTGCTAGGATGGCGTGAATAGGCTTTCAGGGGCACAGACGAGGCTAAGATGGAGGAGGACCTGGAAGGGGTCAGGGACAACTGATCTATTACAATTGTGGAGGACCATGACACTATGCCCATGAATTCACTAACCCAACGCATCCATCGTGCAAATATTGTACTCAATTTGATCATGAGACAGAGGATTGTCCTACGCTGATAGCAAAGATATGCAACAAAGTGGTGCTACCACCTCAGCTGACTCAGAACTGTTGATGATGAGAGTTGAGCCTCGTGAGGAGGATTCGAATGTGAATATAGTCCTCTAAAGTGGAATTGCAATGGGTGATGATAAGGGGAAACAGCCCGAAGACAGCGCATGGGTTCGCAAAGCTCTAATGAAGGAGGCTGAATTTGATTTGGAGTGCACACGTGAAATGTTCATGGAAGCAAAGAAGAGCTTCGTTGAGGCCTCTACCTCAAGGAGAAAGGATAAGCCTAATCAGCAAATGGACCCTTCTATGATTATGGCCTTTCTAGAGACCTGCATGAAGTTATTGTATGATAGCAAAGTTGTGAAGGGGTTACAGGAGCGTATAAATAGATGTGTCGGAAACACTCCAATGAACCATGCATTGTACAAAATATTGGTAAGTATAAAGTAAGGACAGAATGAGAGATGAGACTGACTGCGCAGATAGGATAATATGAAATGGATCAGGTTATTTTAGATCTGGGGTCAAACGTGAATGTTTAAACAAAGCAGACTTGGGAGCAGATGGGAAGACCCACATTGTAGTGGTCTCCGATTTAGTTAAGGATGGAAAATTAGCAGAAGATCATCCCCATGGGACAACTGCAAGGAATAACTATAGATATTGAAGGCGCGAGCGCATTGGCTGACTTTGAAGTGATAGAAATTATGGATGACAACACCCCCTAACCTACACTCCTTGGCATTGATTGGGCTACTGACATGAATGGGGTAATCAACTTAAAGAAGCGAAAGATGATATTTGAAAAGAAATCGCTTCATGTAATAGTACCCCTAGATCCTGCTGAAGGATCTCGTTATACTGAACTAGTACGCAATTATGAAAGCGATAACGATTTTGACTGCATATATAAAATAATAGCACAAGACCAATATTTGGTACATCTGATAGCAGATGGATGAATTACATGGGATCGCGAGAGTTCCTACACCTCAGACTCTGATGAAGAATTAGAGTGTTGGCAGAATTGGCTACATGAAGTAACCATGCTGAGTTGTAACATGATGACCTAGTCGTTGCGCTATGTATCATCAGAGGTAAGAAATCTGCCCACTTACGATGGCTTGAATGATGTAGATGTATTTTTGGATGCATTTGAGAGGGAAGTACCAAAGAAGCAGTGCTTCTAGGCTTTGGACTAGGCACTACACACTACGCCTGTGAGATGGTGGGGTATGCACAAGGGTAGCTTTGACGATTGGTGCGAGTGTAGGAGGATGATGTGAACATGCTTTGGGAAGCTGAAGGTATGAGTGACAGACAAATATGATGGGAAGGATGATCCACATGCACACTTGGCCAAATGGGCTAAGGCTTATGGAGCGAAGCCCCAACCTGAATGGGTGCACTTGTTTTGTCACACCTTAGATGTCATCCTGATGAACTAGTACTTGGAAACAGAGATCCACCATGGTACAAGTGAATGGGATATTCTGCTCGAAGGATTCATGATGATGTTCAGCCTCGAAGATAGGTTCGACTATATTGACGAAACGCTACAAGAAGTTAAAGCAGCAATCTTTAGGATACCGCAAGATCCTTTGGATCTGATTCAACCCAACTGTACTACTAAACTGAGCCATGCACTGGAATGCTATAACGTGACTACTGAAGAAGAAGACAAGGATCCCTGAAATATTAACCCTGAAACCGTGGGTCACCGCAAGGTCGAGGGACCGCAGATTGAGAATCCTGATATAACCGCACCACTGAAAACGAAACAGGTAAATATTAGTACAGAGGCGGAGCCCAAATTCGTGAATTGGAGATTACTGGGATGATGTAATGGTAGATAAGGTCATTGAATTGCTCCGCGAATACCAGGATTTTTCCCTACCAAGTTCACAGAGTTAAAGGGGATAATAAGAGACCTGGGCGTTATGAAGATCATGTTAAAACCCGACGCAAAGTCGGTTAAGAAAAGACCTTACTATCTCAATTCGAAGTATAAGGAGAAGGTTTGCTTAGAGTTAGACAAGATTCTCACGGCAGGCATCATTGAACCCATAGAAGAATCTAATTGGGTAAGCCCAATGGTGGTATAGGAAAAGAAGCAGAAGGATGAAATAAGGATATGTGTAGATCTCCAAAAGTTGAATGACACTTGCGTACATGATCCCTTCCCGACTCCGTTCACTGATGAGGTATTGGATAATGTAGGTGGCCAGGTGTTGAGTAGTAGAGGCCCTGCGTAATGGTTTTGGGGCTTAAAGCCTATAAGTTAGGGTACTAATATTGTAAATCTCTGAAATGCACGGAGTGTGAAATGTAATAGGTCGAGTCAAAGGGTTGTCCGCCAAGAAATAATATAGAATAATAGGAAGTAAGTTAGCCTACCCATGGTCCGTGGACAATGGGAATGTATAAATAGAGTGAGGCTCTAAGGGTTGAAGGCAGTTCTTGTTTTGGTTAATCTGGAATGAATGGATTTGCAAAGGCAATAGGGGATCTAAGTCTGTAAGTCTGATTCGGGTTGGATAGTAGTGGGATAGGCTCTGCAACTATGTGCGCAGAGGCCAGGTAGAGTCTACAGCTATGTGCACAGACCCCTGCAGTTGAGTGCATAGGGTGGGAAGTGGATTGTACTGGACAAAGATATAAATAAAGCTAAGTTGGTTTTGAATTAATGTGTTTATTCTGAAATATTGTGGATCTGGTTAAGTTCTGGTTTATATTTCTGTTTGATTTGTGCGTTGGGCTTATGTTCTGAGTTTTGCAAATCTATAACATTTCTGGGTGCGCGTACTAGTTATATCGGTTAAATCTTTACTTAAATACAGTAGCAAGAAGATTGGATCTATAATAATTTCACTAATAACAAAATACACCCGCGCAAATCTTCGTGGAACACCGATAATAGCCCAGAGTGGCACGAGGCCATAAAAAGGTTCACAACACCTCTGGACCACATCAAGACATCCCAAGGGTGCGGAAACCTGGTTCCATCACCCTCCCCTGCTACCTCGGGTGAGACCTCAGTCCGTGATCCGCGAGCTATTGCCGAAAGGGCCAGTAGCTGCAAGATTTGTTTGGCTAATAACTCTTCTGAACCTGGGTTAGGGCCCAATAAGCCAACAAATGATTCCTTTGTTGGGACCAAGATCGGCCTAAGGGATGTATGATGGTGGAATTTTGAAGCCTTATGAAGAAAGAGATTGAAGATTGTTTGGATCAGAATTGGTACGAGGTTCTAATAGGCTCTAGCATACCCGTGCACAGACTAGGAGTTAAAAATGACAAGCGCGATCAAGCTACCGGTATTCAAAGGAACAGGAAGCGAAGATCTAGAACAGTTTTGGTTCATAGTAAGGGCAGTGTGGGAAGTGCACGGAGTTATAAATGATAACATCAAAAAGGCTACTCTGGTTAGTGCGTTGCAGGACCGCGCGTTGACATGGTATATAAAGCACTCGAGCGATCACTCGAATGCGGGAATAGTGGAGATCTGGGAGGCATTGAAAAAAGAGTTTAGCCGATCGAAATCAGAAATGAAGTCAATCATCGGGTTCAAGGATATCACGATGATGCTTGGTGAAACCCTGTGGGATCTAGATCAAAGATTGAAAAGTACAATCTGCGAGGCGAACATGACACTAAGGGATGTGCAGCATTACGCGTAGTTTGTGGTGTCATTGACACCACATCTGAGGACGGCATTGTCACAACAAAAGATCTCAACCTAGGCTGAAGCATTAGAGATAGCGATGAGGCTACATGAAACTCCAATACAGGATTTGGGATTCGCAGTTTACAAATCCACATGCAAATACAAAACCTGTGTTTAGAAATACAGAACTTAAAACAAGAAAAGGCACCCCGCCCAGAAGCCTGGGAAGAAGTGTGGTGCATGAAATGAAAAGGCTAGGTTCACGATAAGGATCATTGTCTGATATTCGCGAATTATTTGGTAGGGGGGACCAATGCCATTGTGACCAGAAGCAAAGGTAGGGCTAAGCGCGGCCCCCTTGCTCTGGTGCGAAATCTATCATGTGGGAGGAAAGAACACCACAGACAACTGTCACCTACTGCAAAAGTTTACCCAGACACCCCATCAGTTATTTTGCAATTTTTGCAGATCACTGGGCCACGATGAACGGGAGTGCCGGAGTTATGAATTATTGATGGATCGAACACCTGCCTACAGGATGCAGACTGAGGTGCGAGGTCAGGATCCATCCATAGCAATGGCACACGGTGGGTTCCAGGGGCGAGGACGAGGATGGGGAATGGGGCCAAGAAGGGACCGCGGGTAGCTATTTTGCTATAACTAGGGCGGACTAGGGCACTACGCACGGGACAGTACCAACCTGACCAGAATATCGCGCCCTTACTGCGAGTAGTTTGATCATGAAATAATAGATTGCCCCACATTGATAGCACAGATACATGAGAAGAGGGTAGCGCAACCTACGGCGATGCGGAATGTCCAAATGATGAGGGTTGAACCATGCGAGGAAGATCCCAACGTGAACATGGTTCTCAGAAGTGGTGCTGCCACAAGGGAGGATAAGAAGAAAGTAACCAAGGCTGATGCTAGTTTCGCAAGGAGACAAATCTGGAAGCCAAGAAGAGCTTCGCGGAAGTCTCTACCCCAGGTAGTAAGGATCAACCCGAGTCGGAAAGGGATCCCTCAATGCTAACTACCTTTCTAGAGACATGCATGAAATTGATTCACGATAGCAGGGTAGTTAAAGGATTACAAGAGCTGATAACTAGATGCACAGGGTCAAGTGAACCCCACGTGGTCAGAAAATTAGGAAAACATGCTTCGCGCACTATATGGGAGATGCGGTTAACAGTGCAAATCGACGCCTATGAGATGGATCATGTTATCTTGGACTTAGGCTCAGATGCAAACGTGCTACCTAAACAGACTTGGGAGCGCATGGGCAAGCCCACACTACAATTGTCTCTTATTCAATTGCGGATGGACAACCAACAGAAGATCTTTCCCATGGGGAGATTGCACGGAATCACAGTAGATATAGAAGGCGCGAGCACACAAACAGACTTTGAGGTAATAGAAATCATGGATGACAATAGCCCTTACCCTGCATTGTTAGGGATAGACTGGGCCACATATATGAATGGGGTCATTAATTTAAAGAAGCGGAAAATGATATTCGAGAAGAAGTCGCTCCGCGTAGTTATTCCGCTAGACCCAGCTGAAGGAGCGTGCTACACAGAACCCATCCAAGGAAGTGATGATGAACTGGATTGCATCTATAAGATCACTGCACGAAATCAAGATTGGGTTAATCCAACTGTAGAAGGAGGAATATCGTGGGAGCGTGCAGAGTCCTACACTGCATATTCAGACAAGGAAGACGAGCGGTGGCATAATCAGTTAAATGGGGTAACAACGTTAAACTGCAACATGATGACTAGGTCGTTGTATTGCATAAAGGCTCAAGATCGAGAATTGTTGATGTATGGTAGGCTGACAGCAATAGATGAATTCCTGACCAAGTTTTAACGCGCGGTACTAGAGCACCATCGGTTCGATGCGTTAAAATGGGCATTGCGCACGGCGCCAGCACAATGGTGGGGGACGCATGAAGGAACCTTTGAAGACAGGCACGGTTGCAGGCAGATGATGCAAATAAGTTTTAGGAAGCTAGAACTATGAATAACTGAGAAATACGATGGACGTGATAACCCGTGCATGCATCTCACCAGATTGACCCAGGCCTATGGAGAAGAGCCCCAGCCGGTGTGGGTACACTTATTTTATCATACCTTGGATGTCATCCCATGGAACTGGTATACTAAAACAGAACTCCGACATGGTATGAGAGAATGGGATATCTTACGCGAAGGATTCTTATTGACATTCTTATTTGAGGACCAATGGATGGATATTGTTGATGATGCACTGCAAGTTGTGAAGGCCACCATTTTCAAGGTACCACTGGAACCAGAAGAAGTAGTGTAGCTAGATTGGTTGCGTCAGTTGAGCCAGGCCCTAGAATGTTACAACGTGCAGATAGAGGATGATGAGGACAACCCCAGAAACATCGGTGACCTAGGGATGATGAAGATAACACTGAAGCCAGATGTGAAGCCAGTCAAGCAGCAGCCTTACCAATTGAATCCGAAATAAAAAAAAGAAAGGTCCACGAAGAGTTGGACAAAATGCTTGCGGCAGGAATAATTCAACCAGTGGAGGAATCCGACTGGGTAAGTCCTATGGTTGTACAGGAGAAAAAACAGAAAGGTGAAATTCGCATCTGCGTGGATCTCATGAAGCTCAACGATGCATGTGTTAATGATCTCTTTCCGACGCCATTTACAGACGAGGTACTGGAAAATGTGGGGGGATAGGAAGCCTACTCCTTCACGGACGGTTCCTCAGGGTATCACCAGATCAAGATCACACCAAAGGATAGGAGTAAAACAACTTTTGCCACTGAATGGGGTTGTTTTCAGTACACTGTGATGCCCTTTGGGCTAAAGAACATGTCGGCGATATTCTCACGCGTTGTGGTAGCTGCATTCAAGGAATTTATACATAAGTTCTTGGAAGTATATCTTGATGATTGGACCATATTTGGGTTAGTCAAGAAACAAGTTGCAAGCTTAGAGTTAATGTTGGATACATGCCAACAGCACCAGATTGTGCTAAATCTAAAGAAGTGTACTTTCCTCGTCCCCTTTGGGAACTTGTTCAGCCATGTGGTCTGTAGGCAAGGCCTGATGGTAGACCCAGTGAAGATCATTGTCATACTCAACTTACAAGCACCGTGAAGTGTCAAACAATTGCGCGCCACACTGGGACACACTGGGTACTATCAAAAGTTCATCAAGAGCTATGCACAAATCATGGCACCGATGGAACAATTGTTGAAAAAGGACGCCACTTATTGTTGGAGTGATGAATGTAACAAAAGTTTGGAAAGTCTCAAGGAAAAGATGGCATCAGCGCCCATTTTGGTCTTTCCAAAATGGGACATCGAATTTCACGTACATGTTGATGCATCATGTATCGCATTGGGCGTGGTACTCACGTAAGAAGGAGCGGAAGGAATTGATCACCTGATCGCAAGTCAACGATTGTCCAAAGCTGAAAAGAACTACTCCACCACTGAGCATGAGGGGTTGTCAATAGTGTACGTGCTCCAGAAATTCCACCACTATTTGCTCGGGGGACACTTTAAGATGTATATTGATCATTCAGCGTTAAAATACTTAGTCAATAAGCCTGTGTTGGGGGGGCGCATTTGTCGATGGTTTTTATTGTTTCACAAATATGATTTTGAAGTCATCATAAATTCGGGACGTCTAAGTATCGGCCCAGATCAGCTATCCCAAATTGAGAATGGTGAAGAGCCCAAAAACTTATAGGAGGGACTACCTGATGCACAACACTATGCAGTGCGCGTCACGGCTGGCCACTTTGAGGATAATATCCATTTCTTAACCACAGGAACCATGCCACCAGGGTATTTGGAGTAGCAAAAGAAAGAACTGGTAATACGCACATCAGACTTTACTGTTATTGCAAGGCACCTCTACAAAATGGGTAACGATGAAATATTATGCAAATATGTACCTGAATTCGAGAGAGGACAGATCCTTGCTGAAGCACATGGGAGGGTTGCAGGAGGACATTATGTGGGACATGACACAGCATAGAAGATTCTCCACGCTGGACTATGGTGGCCAACTCTACATCAAGATTCAAAAGCATACTGTCGGGCCTACGACATATGTCAACAAACTGGGAAACCATCGCGAAGGGATGAAATGCCACTCAAGTCACAGATGACGTTGCAACCATTCGAAAAATGGGAAATCGAATTTGTGGGGCCTATCGCACCTCAAGGGAAGACGAGCGTGTGCTATATCATCACCACGACAAAATACTTTACGTGTTGGGCAGAAGCACAGTCAGGTAAGGACTGCACGGCTGCTACAGCGGCGAAATTTTATTCGAGAATGTGTTGACACAGTTTGGATGTCCCAAAATTCTAATGAGCGACCATGGAACGCACTTCCTGAATGAGATTATCAACGCGCTCACTGAGGAATTCCAGATATATCGTCAACAGAGTACGCCATGCCATCTGCAAGCAAATGGGACTGTCGAAGCATTCAACAAGATTTTGGAGACCTCGCTGACCAAGGTATGTAATGCACACCGAAACGATTGGGACTTGTGCATCCCTATTGTGCTACGGGCATACCGAACCATTGGCAAGAAGTTGACGGGCCAGACCCCTTTCCGGTTAGTCTATGGCATGGAAGTCGTAATGCCAATGGAATACATTGTACCTAGTTTGTGAATCGCGGCAATGACAGTCATGGCAGACCACGGGGCTTTGGAAGAACAGCTCGCGCAACTGGAGGAACTTGAGGAGGAACAGTTTTTGGTCGGATTCCATCAGCAGGTACAGAAGCAACAAGAGAAAGCTTGGCATGATCGCCATATCAAGGTGCACACTTTCAAGGAGAATGATCTAGTATTACTATATGACAGCAAGTTCGAGAAACTCCCTGGCAAGCTCTGAATGCATTGGTTGGGACCCTATGTAGTCAAATAAGTTACAAATGGAGGCACGGTCCAGCTTGCCAAGCTCAATGGAGACCTCTTCCCAGGAAGAGTAAATGGCAGTCGCCTGAAGCTCTACACAAGTGGTCCAACTGCCTGACTAACCACCTGAAGGACAGTCTCACTGCTCCAGCCAGTTGAAAGAGAGCGTGGGATGATAAAGTAGTCTGGGGGGAAGTTGCGTGACAACCGAGGTGCACGTAGATTTGTTCTGTCACAAGGGTCACGGTTGCATGGAAGGGGTTGCGCTACTTCAATCAGAGAGGTGAACATTGCTGACACTATTCATGATAATATGTCTGACTCATGGCAAAAAGGAGCGAGCAGCGAGTAATTAAGAGACAAGGTACAAACCAGATCTGGACCGATCTTTTGTAGGCTTAACGTTACGGCACCAGAACTGGAGGGAACAACTGAATTTGAATTTCAAAATGGTTATTAATTACAGGGGGGGCATCTGCCAAATGAGCTGCGCTTTTGAGAAAAGTAAGCTATTGTGCCTTCTAGCCGATATGGAACTGTTCATTATTTATGCTCAACGAGTAAGCCTGAGGGTTGTGATATAACCAATGGAGCTACAGAGTTTAGCACTGACGGTAGGGGACATGCTGGAAATTCCTAGACACGAAGCAGAACTGGTCTAGATGACGCTGCTTAACCCATGGGTTGGCTAGCGAACCATAAACAGTAAGGGAAAGACTGTACATACGGAGGCAAATGGTGAAATTATCGTTAACAGTTCATCTCTGATGCACCTTGAAGATTGGGATCTCACGAACAGAAGCAATGGTCTTGCAAAATTAGAACACAAGCTATAGCAGATATTGCGTATAGTAGACCAAATGTTGGAAATTTTTTGCTATGGCGCGAGGAGTTCTCGTATGCGGCACCCTAGCTAGAGATAAAATCCTATGAGGGGTGTTATGTGTTAACCGAGCAGAGTAGAATGAGAATCATCGGTTGCGTGAATTGGTAGAGGCAATGGAGCAGGAGCTGGAAGAAGCGTTGCAGGAGACAAAAAGGGAGCAGCAGAATGAAGTGTGTCACTCACAGGGAGGTGAATCGCGGATCCTAGGCAGCGCGTATCGTTGCACCGACGAGTGACTCGAGATGAGTCACGATGATTGTGTTGGTGGATTTTTGGGTAGCGGAGGCCCCACGTAATGCTTTTGGGGCTTAAAGCCTATAAGTTAGGGTAATAATATTGTAAATCTCTGAAATGCGCGGAGCGCGAAATGTAATAGGTCGAGTCAAAGGGTTGTTTGCCCAAAAATAATATATAATAATAGGAATTCGGCCTTCCCATGGTCCGTGGACCATGGGAATGTATAAATAGAGCAAGGCTCTAAGGGTAGAAGGTAGTTCTTGTTTTGGTTAATCTGGAATGAATGGATTTGCGAAGGCAATAGGGGTTCTGAGTCTGTAAGTCTGAGTCGAGTTGGATAGTAGTGGTATAGGCTCTACAGTTGTGTGCGCAGAGGGCAGGTAGAGTCTGCAGATGTGTGTGCGTACCCTTGCAACTGAGTGCGCAAGCTGGGAAGTGGATTGTACTAGACAAAGATATCAATAAAGCTAAGTTAGTTCTAAATTACTGTGTTGATTCTAAAATATTGTGGATCTGGTTAAGTTCTGTTTTATATTTATGTTTGATTTGTGCGTTGGGCTTATCTTCTGAGTTTTGTAAATCTATAACATTTATGGGTGCGCGTACTAGTTATCTCGGTCAAACATAAATGTTTGCTTAAAGATAGTAGCAAGAAGATTGGATCTATAATAATTTCATTAATAAGAAAATACACCCGCGTGGATCTTCGTGGAAGACCGATAATAGCCCAGAGTGGCGTGAGGCCACAGAACGGTTCGCGAACCCTCTGAACCACATCAAGACATCCCAAGGGTGCGGAAACCTGGTTCCAGCACCCTCCCCTGCTACCTCGGGTGAGACCTCAGTCCATGCTCCACGAGCTATTGCTGAAAGGGTCAGTAGCTGCAGGATTTGTTTAGTTAATAACTCTTTTCAACCTGGGTCAGGGCCCAATAAGCCAACACCAAGAAGCCTTCTCCTTCACTGATGGGTTCTCTGGGTACCATCAAATCAAAATCATGCTTGTGGATAGAAGCAAGACGAACTTCGCGGCTGAGTGGGGATGTTTTCAGTACACTGTAATGCCTTTCAGATTGAAGAATGCGCCTGCAATTTTTTTGCGCGTAGTCATTGTTGCATTCAAAGAATTCATTCCTAAGTTTCTGGAGCTATACATTGATGACTGGACTGTGTTTGGGTTGGAAAAATTCCATGTGGCAAGTTTGCACCTGATGTTAGATACTTGTCGATGGTATCGGATTGCGCTCAATTTGAAGACATGCCTATTTTGTGCTCCTTTTGGGACTTTGCTCGGTCATGTGGTTTATAGACAAGGACTGATGCTAGATCCTGTGAAGATTGTAGTGATACTTAACTTGGAGGCACCAAGGAGTGTGAAACAGTTGTGCACAACCTTAGGACATACTGGGTATTACACGAAGTTTATCAAGGGCTATGCCCAGATCACTACGCGTATGGAGAAGTTGTTGAAAAAGGATGTCACTTTCTATTTGAACAAGGATTTTCAAAAAAGGTTGAATGTATTGAAAGGAAAAATGGTCACTGCGCCAATTTTAGTCTTCCCACATTGGAAGAAGGAGTTTCATGTACATGTAGACACATCATGTATATCACTAGGAGCAGTACTGGCACAAGATGGCAGAGGAGAATTGGACCATCCTATAGCATTCGCAAGCAGGAGGTTATCTAAGGCTGAGAAGAGTTATTCCACCACCGAGTGCGAAGGGTTAGCCATGGTGTAAACGCTCCAGAAGTTTAGACATTATTTGTTGGATGAACATTTTAAGATGTATACGGATCATTCTGTGTTGAAATACCTGGTCAATAAGCTTGTATTGGGGGGGAGAATCTGTAGGTGGTTGTTATTTTTCCAAGAGTATGATTTTTAGGTTATTGTGAAGCCTAGATGACTGAATGAGGGACTAGACCATCTATCACGCATCGAAACGGGGGAAAATCCCACTAATTTGGAGGAGGGATTGCCTGATGCGTAGCTATTTGCAATGCCCATCACAGATGGTCACTTTTAAGACATCATACACTAACTAATGATAAGAACCGCCCGAAAGGCTACACTATCTAGCAAAAGAAGGAGTTAGTGGTGCACGCGATAGACTTTTTTGTCATTGTTGGACATATGTACAAAATGGGATCTGATGAAGTATTACGATGATATGTAAAGAAGTTTGAAAGGAGAAGTATCCTAGCGAATGCTCATGGGGGCGTCGCAGGAGGGCATTATGCAAGAAGGGCGACCGCGCAGAAGATTCTACGTGCAGGGTTGTGGTGGCCAACCCTCCATCAAGATTCAAAAGATTACTGCAAGGCATGTTATGTGTGTCAAAGGACTGGCAGTCCATCGCGGAGAGATGAGCTGCCTTTGAACCCTCAGATGATGTTGCAACATTTCGAGAAATGGGAGATAGATTTTGTGGGACCCATTCAGCCCTAAGTAAAGAAGACGGGAGCGCAGTACATTGTCACCGTGACTGAGTATTTGACTCAATGGGCAGAGACATAGCCTGTGAAGGATTACACAGACACGACTGTTGTGAAGTTCCTCTTTGAGTATGTACTGACGCAATTTGGGTGTCCAAAGATTTTGATGATTGATTGTGGTATGCACTTTCTGAATGAAACGATTAGCGCGCTGATGGAGGAATTTCAGGTATATCACCAAAAAAGCACACCTTATCACTCACAAGCTAATGGGATGGTGGAAGCATTCTATAAGGTGTTGGAGAACACATTGACCAAGGTTTGCAATGCTCAGCAAGGTGATTGGGACCTACGCATACTCGCAGTACTATGGGCCCATCAGACAACATGCAAAAAGTTGACTGGACAAACACCCTTTAGGCTTGTATATGGCGTTGAAGCAGTGATGCCCATGGAATACATTGTGCCTAGTCTGCGCATAGCGGCACTCATGGGTATGACGGATCGCGGAGCCCTGGAGGAGAGGCTCACGCAACTTGCTGAGCTCCAGGAAGAGAGATTTCTAGTTGGATTTCACCAACATGTCCAAAAGAAGTGTGAAAAATCATGGCATGATCGACACATTAAGTTGTGCTCTTTAAGGTAAATGATCTGGTTTTGTTATATGACAGTAAGTTTGATAAATTTCCAGGGAAGTTCAGAATGCACTAGCTAGGGCCCTATGTCATTAAGGAGATTACCGACGGCAGAGCAGTTCAATTGGTTAAATTGAATGGAGATCCCTTCCCAGGAAAGATGAATGGTAGCCGATTGAAGCCATACACCAGTGATCCGACCAGGTGACTATATGAGGGTAGCATAGTCTTAGCACTCCAGGCAACTGAAAGGAGGCACGGGACTATAAACTACACTACCCGGGTTGGGGAACTGCGTGATTGGAGGATTGTGCAGGATGAGGAAATGTCACAGGGTTCACGATAACGTGAAGAGAGCTGTGCTACCCAGGGAGAAATCATGTAGGTCAACTGGAAAGTGACCGTTAAAGTCACTGTTCATGACTTAATGGTAGGAATGCGGCTAAATGGAGTGGGCGGCCAGCATTTAAGACAAACTTTATGGGTAAGATCCTTGGAAATCTACCGCCAATCCGACATTAATGAACCAAATGTGGGGGGAACAGTGAAACTTGAATTCAAAATGCCCTATAAATTATAGGTGGAGGCCCAATGAAAAACACTTTGCATTTTGAACATTGCATTGGTGAGCTCTCAGATGTGCGTGACCCGCGCATTCCTTGAAGCATTGCTCAATTACCCAGTGTTTGATCAATTCCCAGAATCCAACCGCAAATTCATCTATGATTTTATCCCTGGATCTGAATCTATGGACACCGAAGCAGTGACAGCCGAGGGGGCTATGTCGGAAATTGTTAGGAAGTAGAGGAAGTTGCTCCAGAGGTTGTAGAGGTATTAGCTGAAGTTCCCAAATCACCATGGACACTTAGACTGATGTCAACCCCAACCAAGGAGAGTGTGAAGGATAAGAAGGTCAAGCAGGCTGTGATACCAGTGTGCATGTCACCGAGAAGAAACCCACCGAAGCACAAGCCCACCGCACAGGAAAAGGGCAAAGCCATTAACTTGAAGCTGGAGGAGGAAGAAATTGAGGACATCCTGATGGATGATGAGGAGTTGGGCGTGGAAGTGGAGGAAGTCGAAGTTGAGGGTTCTGATCCTATCACTAAGTTTCTCGAATACGTCCCTCCACACAAGGGCAAGACTAAAATGCCGAAAGACATTGACGAAAGCAAGGTCTCCTTGCACACACCTCTGCTACCAGACGAAATTATCTTTGAAGGACCACGATTGGGGTGGATTCCTTTATTGAAACTAGAAGATTAGTACTTAGCTGACCTTGAGAAGTTCCCGCACTTGGTGATAGAGCAACTAATGTGCAGCGTTGTTGACACAACCATTGGGATGACTGCATTGGAACCATGGAAGTGGCTCGGGGGAGTAGAAAAGGTAGGTTTGCCCAACCTGCTATGGGTGTCGCACTACAATCGCACCACCATTACAATATTGGTCATCAAGCAGCTGCTATGCTTGGTGCATGATGGGTGTCTATGGCTAGAGGAGCCAATACCCATCACTGACAGGTTGATCTATAGGATCATGTGGCTTCCCTACACAAGGGAAAATCCAACCATGATGTTTGGCGGAAAAGGTGGTGAACAGGCCCTCGTAGAGGCCATGAAGGAGAAATTCAAGCTCGTAAAGAAGTCGTGAGGCTATGCCATCTCGAGTATCTGTGACCCTGTAGTCAAGGTGGCCACACAGATTTTGGTAGGAAAGGTTAAGAGGAAGCGTTGCACAAATGAAGTGTCAGCACTAGTCATTGCCCTTGCATCCCAATGCGTCGAAGGAGCCCAGTTTAATTGGGCACGTTATCTGTGTGGTGAGTTCCTTGCAAACTACCACGAGGCACGAGCTCAACAAGACCTTCCACTATGCGTGGCTCTTGCTGTTTATTGTGTTGGTAGCTTGGGAGCTACCAGAAGACAGTGAATTCCCCTCGGTCGCACCGGACCTGCTAGAAGCAATGAAGTACACTTCGACGTGTGTGACCAAGGATGCTTATCACATCAAGGATAGTAATATCTTTTGGATCTTGATGGAAATGAACATCCACATGGCTATCAATCACAAACCACGATTTTCGCCTATTGTGTTTACCAAACTGCAAGAGTACGCGAAGTTCAAGGCAGACTTTCACTGCATATCGATCAGAGCACGGAAGGACTCTGAGCAGACATGGTATGACTTGCCTTACTTAGCAATGGACGATGCAATTGATGCAATTCTTGATCGTTGGCTGGCAAAGTGGCACACTACCTCAGACTTGGTGGTGGGGTCGAGCAAGTCCGTCACGCAACACAAAAAGGAGGAGGCCAAACTCAAGATGACACAGCTAGCTGAGAAAAGGAAAAAGGAGGTTGTTGACAAGGCCCAAGCAGAGCACGATGCCACCCAGCGAGCAGACAAGCAGACAGGTGAAATAAAGCATGTCCCTGACAAAGGCGCGAGGTCGCCTTTGCCCGAAACAGAGGAAGAAATAGACGAGCAAACAGAGTAGCATGGCATGGACTCACAAATGACATCGGATCGCATAAAGCATCTAAGGGAACAAGAAAAAGTGGGGTCGAGGAAGAAATCCAAGGCCAGTAAGGCATCACTGGACCCAATCACCCTCACAAAGGGAGATTTGCATGACATTGGAGACACAATGCAAGATGTCAGCACGGAGGCACTATAGAAATTCAAGCAACAGCAGCAGATACTATTGGGGGCCATCTAAACAGGTCTATAGGAGTTTCAGACCCCGCGCATCACAGGTTGGCACGGTGTCCACCAACCTCGCTATTGGTACTTCAGAAGCTGCTGAGATGCTACGTGCAAAGGTCTCCTAAGCGATAGTGTTGCTGGATGGAGCACTGACCACAGAAAATGAAGCTGACAAGCCCACTATCAGCTCCCTCAAGGGAGTGGGGGTTGAACTTGGCAACGCTCCCTATGGAGGCGCTCCACCTACTGCAAGATGGATTGATCGTGGAGATGAAGGCCCACGAACACCGTACTATGTAGGTAATCAATGAATAACAGATCAATAATGTACAGCTCGCCCTATAGCGAGACTCTGTCATCACCGATGTGACCTAGGTAATCGACCGAAACAAATGCATAGTTCAGGTCATGGAGGAGGCATGTCGAATTGTCCCGGAATTGGCCATTCCCGAGGGAGAACTGGTCGAGATGCATGTTTGCAAACTTGCTACAGGGGTGTGTGATGCTCGCATAGAGTTGGCTAAGGTTCAGCTGGAGCTGAACCTACAGATTGCAGATTTACAGTTGAAGGCCCAGCCATCAACTCTGCTAGAAGTAAAGGATTAGTGTTCAACCATTGTCACAGAGGCGACACCGGCGGTAGACAGTGCAGTAGTTGACTAGACATGGTTGTTTGAACAGTCGTTCGAGGTCCTGATGAGCCTGCAGGAGGACCCTAATGTACAGCAGCTGGAGACAGAGGCGCGAGAATTACAACAGTGCTATGACAAAGTAAAAGGTACAGTGCACACCATCGCTCTCATGCAGAGACTAGCGAAGCTGCAGGAGGCCAAAGCACTGAAAGAACAGGTAGATGCAGCGTAGCATAAAGAGGCGGTGTTGAAGGCATGCTTGAAGCCCTAGTTGGATGAGGCTTATTCGGTCATAGCTTCTATTGAAGGAAAGCTTGCTAATCTACAAGCAACTCAGCAGAAGCTTCAGGCTGACATTTCAGGACCAGTGACAGAGTAGTTGGTTGAAGAAGCGAAGCAGGCGACCGCACAGTGCAATGTCAAGGTTGTCATCATACAGGTCGAGCTGGGAGATCTTCGTGCCAAGATCTCCACGCCTGCAAAGTGACTCGAGGGCGAGTCACCACATTTATGTTGGGGGCTTGTTGGGAACAGGTTCCCCCAAGGACAGTTTTGGGGCTTAAAGCCCATGTTTTCAGACAATTTTGTAATAAAGTTGTAAAGTATCCGTATTTTGTGGTCGCGGAGCACGAAGGTGTCAAAAATCATAAAGGCTTGTCCGCCCTTATTTTGTAAAGTGTAAAGTCGGCTGTAAAGATCCACCCATGGTCCGTAGACCATGGGATTGTATAAAAAGGAGCTAAGTAAGTAAGCTCTAGGGAGATAGCGAAGAATGGAGTGAGGAGTTAAGCATTGGAGTCTAAGGGTTCTCGGGTCTTAGAGTAGGTAGAGGCTCTGTAGCTAAGTGCGTAGAGGCCTAGGGTAGAAGTCTGCAACTGAGTGCACGGACCCCCGCAACTAAGTGCACAGGGCAGATAGAGTATGTATTAACTTAAAGATATCAATAAAGAGAAGTATTATGCAATTACTGTGTATTTAGTTCTTGTTAATGCATCTGCTTATATTGTGTTTTGCGTTTAATTTATATTGTTTATGTGAAGCGTGAATATATGTGATTATATTGATTAATTGAAGTCAAGTAAGAATGTCAGTTTACGCAGCACTAACTGTGATTGATTAGTAAGATAAGTAGAACACTTAAGATAACTTAGGAACTTATACAGTATGTTGTCATCGCTACGCGGAAGTACCTGGATCACGGGTTAAGGTTGCATGAAGGTCAATCGTACACATTCATGGAGTTACTAAAGGGTGGAATAAAGGGGTAGACTAACAGATCCCCAATTCTTAGCGACCTACACGAAAGTAGGGGCTAAGGGTATAAACCGACATCACGACCATCTCACGGTGCGGAAACTTCGTTCCAGCATCCCCCCATACTTCTTCGGGTGAAACTTTGGTCCGCACTCTGCGAGCTGATGCCGAAAGGGCCAGTAGTGTAGGGATTTGTTTGGCTAACTAATGTTGAACCTGGGTCAGGCCCCACAAAGCCAACATAAAATGATGGTTAAAACAATATGTGTTCATACACAACTACGTAAGTTAAACAACATACATTGCTAATGCAACCCGAACAGTCCAACTACAATAACAACATATGCATGAAGACGTGTTGGCTCTTATTATATAAAGAAGTGTAAGTTCCAATCATATAATACATCGATGTAAACCTGCTAGCCCCAATAGTGGAACGTTACAGCCACATCCACCTTCTCCTCCAAAGAGATGAACTAGCTCTGTGCGATGCAGAAGCTAAGGCGCATTACAATATTGTCCAAGCTCTTTTCAAGATAGTCTTATCAGAAGCTTGGCTTGACCAAAAGCCTCTACAATGAGTTATGAGGGACTGTTTATAGAAAAGGGTGGGGTGACCCTTGACATTCCCCTTTGTGATCGTTCATCTATCCTCATGACTCTTCATCTACTCTATGACTCTTACATCCAACTATTGACACTTGACTTACACTTGACGTGATGTTACATTACAATGCACATGTACTCATGTGAGACAACATGGCTTGAGAAAGGCATGAAAAACATCAGTGGCACTTGGTTTGTTGTGATGAGACCAACTCTTTGGCATGCTTATGATGGTGAAGGTGGTGAGATGATGCCAAGCTTGGTCGTTCGTGATGGTGTGCTTGCACCTAATGGTGACATCTTGTTGAAGTGAAGTCTTACCTCCGTTGCAACCGATGCATTGGTTCAGCTCCTTCACCAAACTCGCCTGCTAACATGTGCATGGTCTTCTTGGGTGTGGTTGAACTAGAAACACACTGATGCATAGTTTTCATGTTGATCTTCAAGTGTGTGCTGGTGCTCATGCACATCAACTTGTTAAAGCACGTGTTCAGTTCCAGTTGGACTTGCTTCTTGTCTTCGCCTTGGTGAGTGTGTTGAATGGGTTGGATTGCAAGCCTCTGCACAATGACATGCATGTTGTTGAATCCCTTGCATGTGATCAACAAAACTTCTCACCATGTCTACTCTGTGCCAGCTACTAGGATGGATATTTAACTTGTACAGGCGTAGTTTCATCCATGAGTGCATGTTTCACCCATTGTTATTCATGTTCCTGCTGCAACTCATTCAATTTTCTGTGAAACTTCATGTTATTCCTTGAGTTGATGCTTCAGCACATGCAACTCCTTCTTTGTTACATTCTTTGTCTTCGAGCGATCTTCATGTTGCACTGTCACCTCATAGCCTGAGTCTCCAAAGTTTCTTTCATCATTAGTGGATCTTCTTGATCTTGAAACTTTGTTCCACCTATGTGTTGTCAACAACCTTCCTCCTGCATTCGTTGCATTCGTTGTGTTCGTTGTGTTCGTTGTATTCGTTGCATTCATTGTGTACGTTGCATTCATTGTGTTCGGTATGTTTCCTTCAGCTACTATTCATGATGCTACTCACTATGATATCTTGATGTTTTTGTCTATGAACAACTTGATATCTTCATGAGTAGGCAATCTCATAGACATTTGATCGACTGCATCTCCAGGTGTGCTATGAATGGTGTCTTCGACTCTGCCCTCTTGGAAACCATTGCACCTACACTGTGAGTGACAGATAAACACCTGCAATACCTAGAGACATGGAAACACTCATGGCAAGCAATCTATCATTGGAAAACCAAAATGAACTTGAGAACTGACTTTCAACATATCTGTGTCATTGATCATGAAGTTTGTGCAATTTCGGTCGGGAGGTCGGGATACTGACTGCCAAGACTACGTAAGGCACAGTCTGGGCTACTGGGAGACTGGATAACTACTAGAACTACACAATGCACAGTCTAGTCTAACTATTGACTACTGGAATTGCGAAATGCACAATCTCAGCTAGCAATGGTTGCAGGATCTGTGACTGCATTCCGCAATTTTCTGGGCCAATAGTCATTGTCCCTCAGAAATGCGCAAAACAGTCATGGAGGATAGTCACTGGGCAGAAATGTGCATTTCCTGAGAGGAAGACAAAGCCTTCCCTCTCAGGATTTCGCAATGCTATCTTGGTGAGGCAGAGTCTCGGCCAAGGCTACCCAAACTTGTCGACGGGAAACTAAAAGAAAATGTGACAGTGAATGCATGGAAATAGTAAGTGATAGTATAATTGATTGATAGTGCATGCAAACAAGAATGAAAGATTCAGTAAACAGATCAAAATGCAAGTGGGTGAAGCGATTCGCTAAATCGGTGACTGTTCATGCAAAACAATTTCATGAATGCGACAGCAGTGAGATAGCAACGAAAACTAAAACAGTGCTAGGACAAGCTAAGATGCATGTAAATGATAGCAAGTGCTCACTGAAATCAAGTGAACAGTACTCACCCAAGCAAAAACACAAAAAGCGACAAAAATGCAACACAACGCATGGGAAGCGGGCTTGCCCCAAAACAGCTATGTTGAATGTGTCGGCTACTCCTAGATGTGATGTGGGATGTTAGAGTTGCAAGGTTGATGTGAGGAATGAGCTCCGCAATGTTTGGTTGATGAGTTTTGATAACATCAAGATTGTGACACGGATGCTACAAATCTAGGGAAAGTGACACTTGGTGGGAGGTTTCTAAAATAATCCTTGCATGTAACCTCCAACTGCTAAACATAGATCCCTGAAACAAGGGATGCCTTTGCATGCCGCCTTGGGGGAAGAATCCCATGCATGCAAGTTTGTTTTTCTCAGTCCTGGAGGGAACCAGATAACTCAGCTGCACATGCAAGAGGTTGTTCGACTTCTTGAAGGAAATCGCATTTCTGGCTAGGAGCTGGGCTGAATCCCCAGGAGATTTGCACAATTTCTAGGCAGAGCAGCTGACTACTGCCCATATTTGTGTAAATTTTAGGCTGAGCAACCCTGCTAAGGAAAATTGTGCAATTTTCACAGTGAACGTTAACTGCCAGAATTGCGCAATTTTGGAGCCCAGCAGGCTGCCAGTCAGGATTGCACAATTTCTAGAGAGAAGGTTGGTTTCCCTCCAGAATTGTGCAATTTCTTGGGGGCACTGCTCAGCCTGCAGCTGGACCAAATCTGGGTGACCAGCCTGTGAGGGGAATGCCTCAAGCTATGATCGACAAGCTTCCTTTGTGCAAGCAAAACACTGAACTTTGTGAACTTGACGAAGCAAGGCAAGCCGATGTGAAGGTTGGAAGGGAGGCTCCAAAATGAAGCTAAGGCAATTTTTTGGAGGGTGGTTGTAGCCAATACAACAGTTACTGTTGGCTTGAGGGGGCATAGCCCAAGTTCGGAGTTATTTAGCCAAACAAATCCCTACACTACTGGCCCTTTCGGCATCAGCCCGCGAAGCGTGGACTGAAGTCTCACCTGAAGCAATATGGGGAGATGCTGGACCCAAGTTTCAGCACCCTTGAGAGGTTTGTGGTGTCAATTTAGTCCAATTATGCCTACCTTTGCACAGGTTACTTCACGCACTTGTGTAAACCTTCAATACCTTCGTGATCTATTATAATCGTCTTTCACGCAACCCTAACTAGGGGCTGAGATGCTTTCGCCCTACTAGGGCAGCGAACTACACTATTTCCCCAAACTACATCATGTATCTTACTTATCTTCTTAACAGATCTTAGTTAACTTTTTGTAAACAGATATTCTATCTTGTATTCACTTAATCAATACAATTATACACATTTGTGCATCATATAAATAGTAGAAGTGCAATTTATACCCAATATATTCAATGAATAAAATAGGAAATAAATACATAGAATTGATATGAAACTTCTTTATTAATACTTCCAACTATTACATACTCGACTTTCCCTACGCACTCAGCTGCAAGGATCCGCGCACTCAGCTACGGACTACTAAGCCTCTGTGCACTCAACTACATAGCCTTCTCCTACTCTACAACCTAAAACTAGACTTTACCCCTCAAATATGACTCAACTCTTCATCTTTCGTGTGATCATTCGATTAGATTTGATTTCTTAACTACTTAGAGCCTTGCTCTATTTATACAATCCCATGGTCCGCGAACCATGGGTAGATCTCTACAGCCAACATTACATTAACAAAACTGAGGGCGGACAACCTTATGACTCTTTTACCCACAAAATGCGGAGTCTTTTCGTTGGAGTTACAATTTTTTACCAAAATCTTGACTCTAAGCCCCAAAACTTCCCTTGGGGGATCCCGCACCCAACAGGCTCCCAACATAAACATCGTGACTCACTCGAGTCACTCTGTCGGTGCGGAGATCTTTGTGTGAAGACCTCCCAATTCTGCCTGGATCACTGCAAGATCGACAAAACACTAAGCGGCTGCCTATTGTACTTCCTCAATGCGTTGTTCAGAGACCATTGTGGTTGAACTGCTGCCCTGAACCTTTTCTTGTGTTTCTTTCAACTGCACGAGCTTTGATTCAATGGAGGTTATAATGATATACACCTCATCAATCCATGGTTGTGAGCATGCCTTCAAAACTTCTTCCTTATGTCAAGTAGCATCTACCTGTTCCTTGAGTGCTTTCACTTGTTGCATCCTCGCGAGCCTCTACGTAAGGGAAACCATCTGTGCGGTCCCTTTTACTTCGTCATATTCTTGTTGTAGCTCATGCACCTCTGTCTCTAGGCGCTATATGTTCGGCTCCTCCTGTAGGGTTGTGAGAACCTCGAACGACTGCTCGAATAGCTTTGTGTAGTTTGTCACTGCATTTTTAACCTCTGCTATTGTTGTTGTAATCATGATGGCACACTATTCCTTAACCTCCAACGAAGTTGAAGGTTGTGCCTTCAATTGTAGTTCATCTATCTGAAGGTTCAGCTCCAGTTGAACCCTAGCCATTTCTTCCTTTGCCTCACGCACCCCTGCTGCTAATTTCTGAACGCGTGCCTCCACCGGTTATTCAGCTTGAATGGCCAACTCCGAGACCATTTGACAAGATTCCTCTACCACCTACACGATCTATCTGTTCTGTGCCACTACCTCGTCACGTTGCAGTCTCAGCTATTCCATGTTGATGTGTTGCTCACTAATTACCTAGAGCGTGTGACCCTCCTTGGCTCGTAGTTTTGAAGTGATTCCATCCTGCAAAACATAGAGTGTCTCCCAAGGGAGCACAGCCACATTTAACCTAATTCCCTTCAACTCGCTAATCATAGACCTGTCGGCCTCATTTTCTGTAACGAGTGCTCCATATGGCAGCACTATGGTATTGGTCATCTGAGCGTGTAGCATGTCCTCAACCACGGACGTGCCTACTGTGAGGCTACTTGACACAGTGCTAGCCTGTGGAGTGTGCACTTGCAACTCTTATATATGTACCCGAAGAGCCCCCAACACCATCTGGTGTTCCTCCTCAAACTACTGGAGGGCCTCATGTCCCTCACCATCTTGCCAATGTCGTGTAAATCCCCCTCAGTGATGGTGATCGGGTCAAAAGAAGTCTTTGAATCACTTGACTTCTTTCACAGCCCTACCTGCTCTCTTGGGCACGGACGTTTCAGCTGGGTGGACGTTGTCTGCAGGTCCGCACCACCTTTCTCTGTATCTGTCTCCGACTCAAGCGAAGGTAACTTCTATCCTTCAATCTCTTCCTCTGTTTCCTTTCACTGCTCTTCTTCCAACTTCACAGCGTCACGCGCCACCTAGGCCTTAGTTGTTACCGCTTCAGTTTTGCGCTTTTCTTCCAACTGTGCCATCCGCAGTTTCGCCTCTTCCTTTTTCGGCTATGCAGCGGACTTCTCTGCTTCCACCGTGGAGCTAGCTAGAGCATGCCACTCCGACGGCCATGACTCAAGGACTGTGAAGTTGATGTCATCTATTGCCATATAGGGTAGCTCGCGCCATGTCTTCGTAGGGTCCTTCTACGCCCTGATGTAAACGTGGTGGAAATCTGCCTTGAACTCCGTGAAGCTCTATAGACTATTGTAGACCGTGGGCGATAACTGTGGCTTGTGATTAATCTCCATTCCGATGTTCATCTCCATGAACACCTAGAATATTTTACTGTCCCTTATCCTTTGCACATCCCTGGTTGCCCACAGCGAAGCGTACTTCACTGCCTCCGGAAGGTCCTGTGCGATTGTCGGGAACTAGCTATCTTGAGGCAATTCCCATGCCACCAGTACTATGGACAACAGAAGCCACGCATATTGAAAAAATTTTCCCTGCTCTTGTGCCTCATGACAATTCTTAAGGAACTCTCTGCATAAGTAGTTTTCCCAGTTGAACTAGACCCCTTCTATGCATTGCGCTGCTAGTGCAACCACTGGTGCGGGCACCTCATCCACGCGGCACTTCCGCATTACCTTTCCTACCAATATTTGTGTCGGGACTTTGGCTGTAGGGTTGTTGATGCTCAAAATGGCATACCCTCTCTTCTTTTTCTCCAGCTTAAACTTCTTCTTCATGGCCTTTGCGATGGCCAAGTCATCACTCTTGCCCTCTGAGATGTTTGTTGGATCCTCCCCTTTGCAAGGGAGTCGGGTAATTCTATGAATCAAATATTCTATGATGGGGATGGGCTCCTCCAGCCACAAGCACCCACAATGCACCAATCAAAGCAGCTGCCTTATGACAAAAATGGTCATTGGGGCACGATGTTAATGCGGCACCCACAGCAGGTTTAGCAACCCTGGTTTCTCAACTCCTCTCAGCCATTTATGCGGCTCCAATTTTATGATTCCGGCCAATGCATATTTCTTCTAGTGCATGAGTTGTGTGGTCGCGAGATGCGGGAACTTCTTGTGGTCCACGAGATCCAAGTCTTCAAATTTCAGTACATGCACTCACCCCAAGTGCACTCCTTCAAAAATAATGTCGTCAGGGAGCAGCAGAGTTTGCAGAGAGCTTCTGCTCTCATCTATATCTTTGGGCACTTTTGCTTTACCCTTTCACGAAGGAACATATGTGGACAGCCTGGTAAGAGGGTCCAGACCCTTGGTTTCAACCTCCATTTCTACATCCTCCTCCTCTTCCAAGATTTCTTCAAATTCTTCCTCCTCATCAACCTCCAAATTGATAGCCTTCCCCTTTTCTTCCATGGTGAGCCTAGTCCTCAGCGGATTTTTAGGTGATACGTCCACCGCTACCATGGCATGCTTGTCTTTCTTGGGTCTCGACGTTCATGGCGATTTAGGGATTTTTGCAACTATCCCGACACTTTTTGGGGCTTCCACTTCTGTAATGGCGTGCGTGGCTTCCTCGACGGTCATTACTCCGGTATCCATGGCTTCTTCAGGTGTTGCCATAGTGATATTCCACAAGTGTCTCAACGTCTCGAGTAATTTCTCAAGCAACGAATTCACCTTCAGAAGATCGAACAAGTATGGGTTCATGAATGTCTAGGCGCACAACAACTCAGTTCTTAAATTGCCAAGTGTTATTTGCTAGATAGTCGTGTGTAATGTATAGTGACTTTTGAATTTGAATTCAATCGTTGCCCCACATTCGGTCCATTAATGCTTGATTGGTGGAAAATTTTCAAGAATCTAGCCCATAAAGTTCGCTTTAAATGTCTATTGTCTGCTCCATTTGGTCTCAAACCAAGCATCACATCGTGAATAGTGATTGTAACAGTCACTTTCTAGCCGACCTGTGTAGCAATGCAACTACCCTCATGTTATCATGGGCCCCATGACACTTCGCTACTGCGCGTAGTCCTGACATTGAGCAGTCCTCGAGCCGAGTATTTTATAGTCCTGCGCCTCCTTTCAGCTACCTGGAGCGTTAAGACTGTGCTTCTATCAGCTAGTCAAATGGCTGAGCCCCCTATGTATGTCTTCAAATGACTACCATTGACTTTTCTTGGGAAGAGTTCTCCATTTAACTTTACCACCTACACCGTGCCACCTTCTGTGATCTCCTTAATAACATATGGTCCCAGCCAATGCATTCTGAGCTTCCCTGGGAATTTATCAAACTTACTATCATATAACAACGCGAGCTTAGTATGTCAATCGTGCCAGGCCTTTTCGTGTTTCTTTTGTACTTGCTGGTGGAAGCCATCCAAAAATTGTTCTTCCTCGAGCTCCTCCACCTATGCGAGCATCTCCTCCAGGGCTCCATGATCTATCATACCTATGAGTGCTTCTATGCGCAAACTAGGCATGATTTATTCCATAGGCATTATGGCTTCCACTCCATAGACAAGCCTGAGGTGTTTGTCCCATCATTTTCATACATGTCGTCCTATAAGCCCATAATACTGCGGGTATGCGCAGGTCCCAATCACTTTGTTGCGCATTGCATACTTTGTTCAGCACGTTGCATACCTTGGTGAATGCTTCTATACATAGAATATTCTGTGTGATTCCTCTTCCTGCATAATGTCTTCCCAACATTAAGATCCATCTGCACATTTTTCCCCCCAACACATGCTTATTGACCATACATTTCAGCGCGGAGTTCATGTGCATCTGTGTAGGTTGTTTTCCAAATGCTTGAGCCCATCTGGCCAGATGTGTGCATGGATCATTTTGTCCATTATACTTTTCTGCCAATCGCACCCTAGGCTTCCAAAATCGAGTGTGCAACATTCTCCTACATTCACGCTAGTCGTCAAAGCTTCCTTTGTGCACACCCCACCATCTCGCAGGCCTAGCGCATAGTACCCAGTCCAAGGCCTGGAAACGTTGCTTTTTAGGCACTTCTCTTTCAAACTTACTCAAGAAGGTATCTACCTCACTTACACCATCATAAGTAGGCAAGTTTCTTACTTCTATCGATACGTAGCGCAATGACCTTTTCATCATATTACAATTCAGTGTAGTTACCTCATGTAACCGATTCTCCCATCGCTTTGTTTCCTCATCCAAATCCGACGTACAGGAGCTTTCGCGCTCCCATGCAATCTGCCCATCCGTAGTGGGATTCACCCAGTCCTGGTTTCACGTTGTTATCTTATAGATGTCGTCCAAATCATCATCACTTTCATAGTCGCGCACCAACTTCGTATAGCGCGATCCTTCAGCGGGGTCCAGGGGTACAATTACGCATAGTGACTTCTTTTCAAAAATCATTTTTCTCTTTTTAATATTGATCACCCCATTCATGTCAGTGGCCCAATCAATTCCTAAGAGCGCGAGATAGGGATTGTTGTCATCAACAATTTATATCACTTCAAAGTCTGCTAGTGTTCTTGCTCCTTCAATATCCACAATTATTCCCTACAATCGCCCCATGGATATTATTTTCTGTTGGTTCGCCATCCTTAGCTGAATTGGATACCACTACAGCACAGGTCTCCCCATTCACTCCCATGCCTGTTTCGGTAGAGCATTCACATCCAATCCTAAATCCAAGATGACTTGACCATCTCATATTCTTTGATCTGCATGGTTAGTCTCATCTCTCTTCCCGTTCTTGTCTTATGTTTTCTGATCTACCTGACTACGCACGGTTCTCCTGGTGCAGTCCCATCACATTTGTTAATCAGTTCATGTAACCCTTTCACTGCCTTACTGTCGCGCAGTAGCTTCATACATGTTTTGAGGAATGTTGTGAGCATAGATGGGTCCATCTATGGCTCCGATTTATCTTTACTTCCTGAAGTGGAGGCATCAGCAAAGCCCTTCTTGGCTTCCATGAAAGTTTCCCGAGTGCGCTCCAAATCAAATTCTGCTTCTTTCGTCAAAGCTTTGTGAACCCAAGTACTATCTTCTAGCTATTTTCCTTTGTCATCTCCCATCACGATTCCACTTCGGAGCAAAATGTTCACATTCGGATCTTCCTCGCACGGCTTAGACCTCATCATATGCAGGTTATGAGTCGGGGGAGGCGGTAGTGCTCCTTTGTCACATATCCTAGCTATCAGTGTAGGACAATCTTCTGTCTCATGATAAAACAAGGTGTAACACAAACATGACGGGCGTGTTGGATTCATGCAATCGAGGGCATAATGTCCTGGCCCTCTACAATTGTAACATATCAACTGTCTGTGACCTCTTCCAGGTCCTCCTTCACCTCGGCCTTGCCTGCGCCCCTGAAATCTTGTTCACACCATTCTTGTATTTTGGTCAAGGGGTCACGTTTTAGTCTAAACTCTGTAGTTGGGAGTTCTATCCATCATTAACTCATATATGTGCGCTCATAGTGTCCTACTGGCCTACAAAAGTTGTAGAACAACTGTTGCGAATTTTGTGTACACTTCTATAATAAGTGACAATTATTCGTGGCTTGTTTTCCTACTATTTGACAAATTTCACACCACAAAGCAGGTGTCGCGCTAGGTCCTACTTGTGCTTCTGGTCTTAAGGGCATCAGTCCTCCTCGTGCAAGGTAATTTGTGAAAACTAGGAAGTGGTCCTTGTCATGACCCTGACCCTTGCATTTTATGCACCATACCTCTTCGTGCACTTCTAGTCGAGTTGTCCTATCCTATTTCAAACTCTGCATCTCAAGGCATAAATTATTCAGCTGCGTGTGGATCTGCTGAACTCTTAGGCTAGGATCCTACATCGGGGTCTCATGTGGCCTCATAGCAATCTCTAAGGCCTCCGCCTGAGTCATTATCTTCTACTGCAATAGCGCACTCCTTAAATGTGGCATTAGTGAAGCTACAAACCACTTGCGATATTGTCCATCCTTCATATTCAGATTAGCTTCGTGAATCATACGTTTTAGCCTCTAATCTAGCTCCCAAAGAATCTCACCTGGTAGCATCATGATCTCTTTGAATCCAATGATCGACTGTGCTTTAGACTTAGGCCTGCTAAATTCTCTATTTAGCATTACTTGGATATCTGTGATTCCCACATTTGGATTATCATTGGAGTTCTTAATATACCAGGTCAGCGCGCAGTCCTGTAAAGCGCTAACCAGTGTCACTTTCTTTATATTGTTATATGTAACTCCTTACATTTCCCATACAGCCCTTACCATGAACTAGAATTGGTTTGGATCCTCATTCCCTAAACCTTTGACCACAGGCAACCTCACTATGCTTGCCATAATGAATTGTGGTGGTGGTGGAGGTGGTACAGGTGAAGATGGAGGTGATGGTGGTGAAGCTGGTGGCAGTGTGGGTAGAGGTGGTATTCGCGGAAGTCTTTGCCTTATCAGATGGATCACACTTCATGGTGAGACCTTCATGAGCTCTTCCTTGTCCAATCGTGGAGATGAAATCAAGGGGTTAGTTTCTGGTCCCTTATTTCCTTCGTTATTGTAAGTTTTTCCACTTCGCGTAGCCCCGAACATCAAGGTAACTGCATAACACTCTTTTTGCATAATAACATTTTAATCCGAGTATTCAAAGACCTTACTACTTACCTCGTGGTCCTTTGAGAAAGTGTCGCTCTGCCTCGCTGTAGCTAACTGAGGTATCAACCGCAAACTCAGTAATGAATCCTCATATAATACGATTGAGCCAATGATCAACGATGCGTGTGATCTTATCCTCCGATGCTTCCAACATTCACACTAACTCTGGGGTCCACACAATAGGACTGTCAGGTTTCCAACTTCCTTGGCTATTTGTTAGCTTCGCAATCCACTCGTATAGCCTAGTAGGGAAGGATGCAAAGAAGATTTCGTGGATCTTTGTGTATAGGTAGCAGTCTAACCGCTCTTATTTTGACATTCGTGGGTTCATGTTCTCCTGCACTGCGAACTCATGAATTCTTCTATCCAACCAGCCTTCAATTTCCTTCTTAGTTGGATTCCAGTGATATGACATCAAACATCTCTATGCAGATTCTGGTCCCAGCAACAAAACCATTTGTTGGCTTCAAGGGGCCTAACCCAGGTTCAAAGTTATTTATCCAAACAAATCCCTACACTAGTTTCCCTTTCGGCATCAACCCATGGAGCGTGGACTGAAGTATCACCCGAAGCAGTATGGGGGGATGCTGGAACCAAGTTTACGCACCCTTGAGATGTTTGTGGTGTTGATTTAGTCCAACTATGCCTACCTTCACACAGGTTACTTCGTGCACTTGTTTCAACCTTCAATACCTTTGCGATCCATTATAATCGTCTTTCACACAGCCCTAACCAGGGGTTGATATGCTTTCGCGCTACTAGGGTAGTGAACTGCACTATTTCCCCAAACTACACCACGTATTTTACTTATCTTCTTAATAGATCTTAGTTAACTTCGCGTAAACAGATATTCTATCTTGTATTCACTTAATCAATACAATTACACACATTCACGCATCATATAAACAGTAGAAGTGCAATTTATACTCAATATATTCAATGCATAAAACAGGAAATAAATACACATAATTGATATGAAACTTCTCTTTATTAATACTTCCAACTGTTACAGACTTGACTCTCCCTGCGCACTCAGCTGTAGGGGTCCACGCACTCAGTTGCAGACTACTAGGCCTCTGCACACTCAGTTGTAGAGCCTTCTCCTACTCTATGACCCAAAACTAGACTTTACTCCATAGATATGTCTCAACTCTTCATCCTTCATGTGATCATTTGATTAGATTTGATTTCTTAACTACTTAGAGCCTTGCTCTACTTGTATAATCCCATGGTCCGTGGACAATGGGTAGATCTCTATAGCCTACATTACATTAACAAAATTGAGGGTGGACAACCTTATGACTCTTTTACAAGCTACGCGCTCCGCACCCACAAAATGTGGAGTCTTTTCATTGGAGTTACATTTTTTGACCAAAATTTGGGCTCTAAGCCCCAAAACTTCCCTTGGGGGATCCCACGCCCAACAGTTACTTTCAAGTTGATGCCTTTTTGCTTCTACATAATGCACTTTACTACTTATTGTATTCGTAGTCATATGAGTGGTAGATCTTTGAACTTACTTGACATTTCTTTTGTATTTTAAAGGGAGTTGTTGTACAACCTGGTAATTCCAACTTCCAAAGTTCTTCAAATTGGCAAGACAACACTACCACGAATGGAAGAAGGTACGAGCAATGGTAATTCAAAGGTGTATTATTATTTTTTATTTGTCACTATCTAGTCAGAAGATGGAATAGGGTTGATATCATGAGTAGCAATATGAGGGATACATGTAGTTCTGATCTTATCGTGTTGCACATTGCTTACAAGTTCAATTTCTATTTAGTTAATACCTTCAACAAAAATACTACAAGCATTAAAATCATTTACAATTTTATATTATGCAAAAAAGAACTTTTGTAACTAATACATTGGAAGCTTTGTGAACTTGCTTTCTTTATGATCCAAGTTGACTCAACTCCTAGATTTAACCAAGATATTTTACTTTCGTGATGTTGTTAGAATCGCATTTAAAATAGCATAAGTGAACATATATGTATGTTGTAAAGAAAAAGGAACATGACAATAATCAGCAACATAAAACTCAAGGCATTGATAACGGATTTCGTCCAGGAGGGACTATGTCTCTGGGCCCGGTGTCAAGATGGTGTAGGCTGTTGTATTAAGTGCTAGCAATAGTGATGATGTACATAGATGGTGAGGTCGCTATCATACAAGGAACATTCCCTCACGCAGGAGTGGCTCCAAGAGATCTTCCGCTGCAGGAACTCTCATTCAAAAAGGACTCCTATCAGTATGACCTAAACTCATGCATGATGATAATGAGCATCCCGCCAACATGGCATAAAAGGGATCTCAATGCAAACATACATGGCAACACATGAGTATCCCATCAACATAACAACAAAGGTATCTCAAACAAAACATGACGAATCATGACAACAAGTACATCCCACAGATGATTCTGTGTCACATCAAGTAAGATTCATGAAACAAGTAAGAAAACAAGATCCCACATCAAACATCAAATAGGGATCTATGCAGCACAATACATCCCATAACAAAAGAAGTACATGAACACACTGCATATACCTCACATCATGGGGCCATCTTAAGAAAAGGATGTCAAACTGTTGAAGCTTGTCGTACCATCAATCTTGCGGTGTTGAATCACATGGAAATGACTGCTCACACATGAATGCTAACACCTGCACTCCACTTAGAAAAGTGGCCAAAAAAATGAAATGATCAAATGGGAAATTTGAATGCACCATCAGATTTGTGGCATCAAATAGTGTAAAATCAACTGTCAAATTTTTGAATTCTGAGAAAGTGAAAATCTGGGGCTTAAGGAATCTTTTAGATTCACCCTAGATTCCTCAAAGATTCCCTCCTCTAGATCATCTGAAAATCTGCTGCTCAGATCAAAACTCTGACTACGCCATCAAATTCGTGGTGCTGATAGGTGTAATATCAACATAAAATTTGTCCAATTTGGACATGACAAAAATTTTGCCCTCCTGAGAATTTGGCTCAGTCATGGTTTCATCTGCCTCTTCTCTAGGCTCATGGTTCCACCTACACATTAATAAAAAAATGCTTTGTCTCAAAAAACGCGCTCTCCTCTGCCTGGGTGCACTGATGAAACGAGGGATTTATACTAAATTTTGTGGGTGTATATTACAAGGAGGTGGTTGTAGGCGGATTGGTGTAAATGTCGGGTTATAAGGAGGAGGTCGGGTGGTCAAACCCCGACCCCTCCATATTAAAACATATTTCGTTTAAAAAAAATTGCATGAATTTTTTGTTTTGGGGGTCGAGTCCGCATTGGGCGGCCCGCCCCTTAACCTCCGCGGAAATTTGAAGTATGGTGCGTTGTTGGATTGGGCTATTGGTACATGGTGTGACACATGGGGCCGCTAGGTGGGGGCTGGCCCACGTGGGTCGAGCAGGTTTAATCCCCACTAGCCCTACATTAACTGTTGCATTTAAGTTTTGGTGGATAGGGGTGTTGGGGTTGTCAAGCTATAAAAAGGGTCTCTTTCACCTCTAATTACCTCACATTAATATGTCAATCCAGGAACATTTTGTTATTTCAATGAGTGTCTCAGTCTGAGGCTATCATTTGCCAGAGTAATGCTAGTAGCACAGTGTTCGAAAATACAAGAGTAAATGGATGCTTGTTTACAGCTAACTACTGCAAAAGATTAAACCACACATTCAGAAAACTAAGCAATTTATCAGTCAAGGGTTCAGTAGCAATAACCCATCCCTTTGTAAACTGATGGAAAAGGAAACCAGAGAACAGATCGTGGATCTGGGAGCCGGATAGTAGATGTCAATGCTCACTACAGCCTGGGATCATTCTTCACACCAAAATAACAAATGACAGGAAATGAAATGGCAGATAAGAAATGGAACAGCAATTAAGAAATAGAACAGCAAACCTGAAATGGAACAGCAGTTAAGAAATTGTATCAGCAACTAAGTCTAACAAGCAGTAACACCTTAATCTATAAGATCAAATGCACTAATCATAACTTACAGGAATCAAACGGCAATCCTTCACTCTTAAGGGTGTATTGAACAACACACCAAAATGGAACAACACTGATTAATGATGAATTATAGAACAACGTTTGAAAACCATATATACACATGGCACCCCTTAATAATAATCTGATCCAGTTATCAATCTCAGTTAGAAAGAGTACGACTGCATTTCAAAATAGAACAGCATTGCTTATAGATCCAACAATCGCAAAGAACATAACTCCCAAGATGAATTTTGTAATGTCAATGAACAAGTGCACAGCACAAAGGCTCTATAATTAAACAGCAACAGTATTCTGTAAAGACTAGTAGTATTATATCAACACCTAAAAGAACAGTGATATGATGCAGAGTCAATACAATAGTTCTGTCATTAGAAACCTTAATAAATTAAACATAACAAAGCATGTGATGTAAACTTACAAAACACATCAGATTACCAAATAACGTCGATAAGCAAACCACGCATAAACCAAACGTAATAGTATAGGAGCAAGTTTCCTCCAGGGTCGGGCCCTTAGCCTCCAGGGGTACACCGCTTGAAGTTATTCCAGACTCAAAGATGAAATAGTAACCAAGTTTGTATTAATGCATAAAGCTCAATTACAATAGATCAGTTCTTAACGAGACTCGATGATCAAAGTTTTCATCTTAAAGGAAATTACATAAAACATAACAAATTCTAACTCCTCCCTCAAGCTAACAGTGCTACCCCTTTTATAATGGTGAAGGCGGAGATATCTAAGTGTAGAAATAGTTAAAGCAGCGATCCCTCAGGATCAAATATCCTGAGGGATTCGCCGAACCGTTAGTCCTCAATCATTTCTTTTCTTTCCTGCGCCAAGCCGATATCTCCACTTCCTTTCCAGGGCTGATTCGCTTTGATTTGCTTTGCCTTGTTTGCATACGGTTCCCCATCAAAGGGACAGCGGTTAACCCATCTTTCTCCTTTCCTTTGGAACAGCAGTTTCTCGTTTTTCCTTCTTTTTGCATAAGGAAATGACAATTGTCAGTGTTTTCGTCTTGCATATTAATCTCACATGTTTTATTACAATTCATTATCGTTTTCCTAGCTCATGATGCAAAAAGTTTGTAAGTTGTAATGAAAAGATGCTGAATTAATTACCAAAAACATACCTTCTTTAGTACTCCACACACCCCCCTGCTTACCCTTTTCCATGCCCTCATGAAAACATTGTAGCTGACATGTAAGGCAGTGAGTGAGTAGGTTGGAGATGGAATCTCATGTGAAGGCCTACAGCCATGATGCATAACTAGGTGTTCAAAGAAATGGCATGTCTGACCCTCAAGCATCTCATATAGTGCTTGGTATCTGGGTGCAGGGTGCCAAATAATTGGACTCCGAAACCTATATCCTAACCAGGATGGCCCTGCCCTCAAAATGACTTCGCCATAGAGGTGCAAGCGGTTGGTGGCTAATTTAAAATTTTCATACTTAAATGGTTCCCTGAGCTGGATATTCAGACTAGAGATCTGATACCGAAATTTAGCCGCATCAATGGCAAGATCTTTGATAGAGAAAAAGTATTATATTCCCTGTCGAATGATTGCCTCATGAAGGGGTCCTAATGCTTCAATTACACCTGGATTCTTCATGAGGTTTCTATGTTTTCTCCACAACTGTACTGGATCCCTAGGCTCAGCGCTTATCCACAAATCTAATCCGTTTCTTGTCTTTGGAAAGCATTATAGGCTTTAAGCCATTTAATTTGATTAACCCCAAATGAAATAAATGCCTGTAATTGGATATCCCCAACAAAAGGGCCAGGGTTCAGCTCAGTCTCCTAGTCTAATACAAGGTTATGTAAATAAAACTCATGCAGTAGTCTCTAAACTTTTACCCCGTAGTGCTTACAGCAGTTTATAAAATCATTGTTGGTGTTAATTTGTATGGGAGCACCTGATTTAACAGCCTTTATTTTCAATTGCAAATATCATTCCATTAAAAACAAGGCATAATTCTTAGCAGGGGCTCTACATGCTAGGACGTCATTGTATAAAGAACATAAGGTATCCATCTGCTTGATAACTATATCTAACCTACGAGTCACCTTCGCGACTTTTTCTTCTTCCCTTCGCCACCCTTCAAAGGCCTGGCTTTCGGATAGATTGAAGTTCCTAAGCTACTGCTGTAGCTCTTCATACTTTTCTTGAGGGACCGTTTGCTCTATAAGCTTTTCTGCTACTTGCTGAGCTTGCTTCAAACCCTTTCGTAGGGTTACCGTTTTCATATCTCTTTTCCATGCAGCAATGGAGGCCGGTAGTTTTACCTGAATTTTCCTATTGCGTTGTTTTGTGTTCATGACCCTTATCACTCCCGAAGGTGGTGTCTCCGTCTGAATTTCCTTATCGCGGGTCAACATATCACCCATTTCTATCTTAACGTGGATATCAGTCCATTGTTGTTCCTTTTTAATTGGAACAGGAGTCTGCTCCTCAACATCATTTGGAATAGCAGCCTGCTTTTCGACAGGGTTTTGAACAGCAGGATGGACTCTGGTCCTCCGACCCTTTTTCTTGAGGGGTTTTGCTAGAGTGGTTGCATTTCTCCTTCCCAAAGTCCTTTTTACCCTTTTCCTTGCTTTTAAAATCCTAATCTACTATTGGAGTTGAACTATTACATTTAGTAGTCTCTACTGTTCCTTTCGCAATTCCTTAATTTCCTCAATTTCCTTAGAAGGAACAGCAAGTTGTTCACTACGGCCTGGACTGTGACTAATTCCCTGGTTTTCTCTATGGGGTGCTTCTTCATTGCTCTGCTCTGGTTGCTCTGGGGCAAGAACCCTAACTGATTCTACTATTTCTTGGGCGAATTCCTTTTCTGCCCCCCTTTCCTCCGGAATTTCTTCTGGTGTCGTCTTGCTTGGAACGGATTGTTCCTGTTCTGCATCTCCTGTCATATTTTCATCATGAACAGGCAAATTCTCTTCTTCTACCTCCTCTGCATGTGATTCTTCAGGTGCATTTCCCTCCTGAGGTTCCTCTTCGGCATGGAGATTTAATGGACTGGAAGGTTGGCCATATTCGCCCATATTGGCCAAAACTTGGCCAATTCATCTTCTCCCAATGGGTCCTGCAATGGGCTACCTTCCTGCTATTTCATTTCCTATTGCTGCTCAGATTGCTCGATTTCTTCTTCCATTTCTCCTTCCTCTTTTTCCTGCATTCCTTTCTCATTGTCTTCCCCTTCTAATCGTGGGGGTTTCTCATCTTCTATCTCTATCGGTTGGTTGATGTTTCCTTGGGGCTTCTCCAGCCTCCCTCGTATCTGTGCTAGCTGGACCGATTTCCTTCATTTTTCTGGATGCTCATGTGTACTGGTGGCATGTTTACATTTTGGGGATGGTGTGGTCAATCCTCCATTTATCATGGCAATTAGCTCTTCCCAACTGCTCTGCTGCTGGGTAAGGCTATGGCTGACTATTAACTGAATCAACCCATGATGACTAACAACTGACTCTACATGATGTGCCTTTTTTATGCTTCATGCAATGTCATGAAGTAATGAATTCAAAAATGCAGGTAAATTTACAGAGCATTTTTGCTTTAGTACAGCTGAGAGTTTAAGATGTCGTGGTCTTACCATGTCTTTTCTGCCTTCACAGGTGATGTAGCTTTGAATGGTCTTCGCCAATTCCACCCACGGCTCTCCTAATGTTGCTGGAAGAACCCCCTTTCCTCTAATTGTCAGGCTCTGGCCTTCCTCCTGGAAGATTTCTATGATCTTCTACAATCTCTCCTTCTTTAACGTCCATACAGGTCCAGCGGTTGGCAGTCCCGAGACTTCTGCGATTATGTCATCGGTGACTGCTATGCGTCTCCCCCTCACTATGGAGTGATCCTCTTGCAAGTTCTGCAAGAATTCAATTGCTACAGTCTCGTTGGATTCCTGTAAGTGATTGAGATAAGTTAGCCACCCTGCTCTTGCCAGGATTTCCCGGGCAGCAGCAGAGACTGTTAACACCTACGGTTCTCTTTGAATCGATCTTCGTCCCATTTTTATGGTTTCGCTGTAAAATCTCAATGGAACGGCAGTTGTTCACGCTGTTGAAACACAGAGAGGCTGACAGATGCAAGACTCGCTCAAAATCTAATGCTGCAGATTATACAATGGAAATGGCTTATGAACAGCAAGTCATGCAGAAAAATAAAAAAAAAATAGTATATCATTGAGCCGTGTTGTTCCCAAGTACACAGCTTCTGGAATAGTGATCTGACACGTAATCCAGGGAATGATGAGGTTAACCTCTCCCCCCACAATGTGATAGGTCATCTCGGCCGTCAAATAAAGGAGCGGCGTGCTGTTCTGAACGGAGTCCTTAAGGAACAGCGTATGGCAATATGCCATGTTTACAAAAGTAGCAAATTACCGAAATCGAGGCATAGAGTTGGGTCTCTTAATACGTAAGAGACTGCGGTGATATGATGCGAGGCTGGGGGGATAGGACATCTGCCGTGGATACGGAGTCTCATGCAGTCATTGTTAATTGTTCTGTCATGATTGGTGATAATAGATGTACATGCGTTGTATGGTTCGGGAAATAATATATGATTGATTACTAAGGCATGAGAAACAGAAGGGTGCTAATAACTACCTATTGGCGTAAATAATGTGACTTCAATACCATTAACAGTGCTCTGCTGCCGACAAGTGTCCATAACCTTGGCAGAGTTGTTTATTTCACCCATGGAACCATGATCCTTTGTGTATGCTTAGGAAATGTT
>APFE030053940.1:2884-48738 GCA_000404065.3 Pinus taeda
TTCTATATCATTTAACAAGTAATCCTCTTAATAATGATCTCTCAAGGCACTGGTCTGCTAACTAATCAAATCATTTTAGTGCTTATCTTAATCGTGTCTCGTGTCTCCCAACCAACTGGTCGACAGTTTGTCTTCATCATCTCTCAGGGTCTACCCCCCTTAGCCGCGGGAGACAGGCTTAAACGGAGGGATCGGGGATCAGAGTGATAGCCCCCGGTCTGAGCGTTGCCGTGCCGATCTGCGCGACAACAGTCCCCTACTAGGAGAAAAAATGGATATTTTAAGAAAATTTTAGCCATTGGGCTTGCTTTGGTGGTAAAGACAAAGTCAAATTTTTGAGGAAATTAATCCAAACTATTAATTTTTGAATAAATAAAAGTGTGTTTGTAACGACCAAAAGTCGTATGCCCAACGGAAATATTTAAAATACTTCATAGACAGAGAGATCCATCATAGGATAGTAATTGTAAATTGTATATTGTATAAAAAAATTGATGTAGGATAATTACAAATGAGAATGGGAGTCCTGTATATAGCGAGGTAAGTACCCTTTCACGAACATGTATGTCTATAAGACATGCTTTTTCATTATTAATTAACTAACCATTAGTTAATTTACTTATTATTTATTATTATATTTATATTATTATGATTATTATTTATTATCTATTTTTATTTATTTTTACATAATTTATGTTCATGACATTGCCTTCCCCTTCAAAAAGCTTTGTCCTCAAAGCTTGTTGATAAAAGGGTTTCCTCTTTTTTCTGCTACGAATGTCTTCTCGTCTTGGGACAATCATCTTTGTCGATACAAGTTGATATGATCTTTGGAGTGATATATAAAATTGTCATACTGAGAACGAATCAGAGTATCCTAGATTGATCTTTTGTGGAAACAAATTTTGTGTTAAATAGTCATCGTAGGACTGAATTCTGCAAACTTCAATATTCCTGGGAACATAAATTTGTCGTTTATGTTTTGAGTGATACTGGCAAGTCGATTGATTTGGAAAGATTCCCTTTTTACTTTGTCATGCACTTTTTATCAATGATGTAGAACCTTTACATATATATGAATGTTCTCCTTCAAAATTTACATCGGACTATATTGTTTTTTACTAGAATAATTGAAATATCAATTGCCAAAGGCTTTTTTTATTTTTTAATTAATTTTTTTTCCAATTGTTTTATTTAAGTCCTTTTTCTATATTTTTTTTAATGGCCAAAGGCATAATAGCGAAATCGGTGGAATGGAGAATCTCCAACACTGACGTAGCGAAACGCTTAAACCACGATGACAACAAGGTTGATGATAAGTTGATGGCCAAAGACCGGATCAGACGTAGCTCTGATACCAATGTAACGACCATATACCTAGTGGAAATATTTAAAATACTTCGTAGACAAAGACATCCATCGTAGGATAGTAATTGTAAATTGTATAGGTATAAAAGAATTGATGTAGGATGATTACAAATGAGAATGAGGGTCCTGTATAGATAGCCAGGTAAGTACCCTTTCACGAACATGCATGTCTCTAAGACATGCCTTTTCATTATTAACTAACTAACCATTAGTTAATTTACTTATTATTTATTATTATATTTATATTATTATGATTATTTTCTTTTTTTTTAAGCTGTGGTTCACGGTCACTGAGTGGCCGCTACATCCACGGTATATATCGGGGCAATTCCACCCGAAGGGATCAGCCCGTCGGCCAATCTTAACAGGCCTAACCCCGAGGGCGTCGAGGAGATTTGACCCCGTGACCTCCCAACTGGGAAAGTGCTTAGCAACGGGAACTCGACCATTTGAGCTATCCCTTGGGGCTTAATATTATTATGATTATTATTTATTGTCTATTTTTACACAATTTATGTTCATAACAGTGTTTTAAGAAAAATTTGAATTTTCCTCAAAAAAAATAAAATTCAATGGTGTAGATTAAAAGATGATTAAGTTATTTTCGACGGTCGAGATTATTTGACGAGGATCAAGCCAACTAGTCGTTATTTTCCACTTGAAGGGGTTTCTCTATATAAAAAAGTCATTTTGTTTCTTTTAAAATCTTTTGATGATGTAATTCTTGAATGCTGGTATTGAGTTGCTGCTCTGCTAGGAACAATTGATATAATAATAGAAAGACTTTGAGGTTTAGTTCATGGTGTTTTTCTTCCACGGATCTATGGTATGTGTTAGCTATGTGTGATCCTATTTTGAGCTGAATATTGATAAATAATTGTTATTTCATTTGTCAGTGATAAGAACATTCTATTGGTACATGCTATCTTAGGTGATATGATTCACCATATGATCTAACAATTTTCTTGAGAATATCATAGAGATTTACAGGTACACTAGCCCCTGGGGATCCAAGTTCATAGACTGTGGGGAAGAGCTGACAATTTTTGGGCTCTGAGGTTTCTTTATGGTATTTAATTTTGCACGAGGGTTTGGCCATATTTATTTTTCGAAATATACTTGTCCATTGTTATTTATCAAAAAATTATTTCTCCAAAATTTTTAAATTTTGCAAATATTGTATATTTATAAATAATTTGCAAATTCTTTCTAACCCATTTATTTTGCAGCTCTTGGAGTTTTATTTTTTTTGGGGGTTTTATATTTTTGTATATATATTTGGGGTTTGACATTCTTTGATTCATTTATACAGGCGGATTTCAAGTTGCTAAAGAGAATTTTACTGGGGTTTTGAGGCAGATCTAAGCTTAGGAAGGCAAGATCTAGCCTCCAAGCTCAACGTCCAACCTGAGAAGGAAGCTGTCTAGCTTTTTTGGCAGTGACTTTTTGGTATTTTTGGTAGTTGCAGGCTTCATGATTTTTGTTTAGCCCTTAAATTGGCAACTAGGGCCAAAATCCATGTGGGTCATCTTATTTATGGCAGGTGATATTTTTATTGGATCCCTCTCATCGAGAGTTTAGGATTGATCTAAAGATCATCCGATTCTGATAAGTATTTATGGAGTTATGAATTTATTTGTATTATAAGGGTAATTGTCAAGTCGGCCAATGCCTTATGTAGGCTTGGAAGCCCAATAGTCATGTCCATTCATTATCTACGTTTTAGTATAAATAAGAGAAGACTTGAAGTCATTTTACAAACATTCTTCATGTGATCTCCTCCTCTCCACGTCTTGGGTTTTTGGTGAAGGAGAGACACTAATGAAGATACGTTGGGCTAAGTGTATAATAGTTGCAGACTAAGATACTGGATTCGCTCTAAAGGGGGCACGAATCCCGAATCCGTCGAATCCGACACGATTCGGTATGGATTCGTTTCCTTTTTTGCTGACACGTCGTGTCCTTTTTTGCCACGTCGTGTCACGAAAAAATCGAATTGCGTCAGGTGTTTTTGACAAGAGTCCTGTCTCATTCCGAATCATGTCTGGTTTTGTTCCTGTGCGCGGGTTAAAAGGCGGGGGTTTGCGGGCGTATTCACAGTTTATGTTTGGTTGTTTGTTCCAGCAAGGTTTATGTGAGCACTGAGCAGTGAGCACTGAGACTCGAGAGCAGCGCTGCACGCTGAGAGGAGAGCAGACGCATGGTCGTCGGTGCACCATAGCCATCACTACAGCAGCTACCAGCCCGACCCTCCAGGTAAGTTCCTCCAGCGGGTGTTTGCTTTTGTTTCTTCAAAAATCTGTCGATAAACAGTCAATTAGATTTAATCATTTAAGGCTATACCAAACTCACTTGAGGTCCCTTTCAGATCAGTTGTTATATTTAACAATGACGGGTTTGCTAAGAAATAATCCTTGAGGAACTCTAGGGATTAGCACACCCATAAAAAAATAAGGCCTTTGTTAGGTGCTATAATCAACAACGACGTCGACAGGTTTATGTTAAAGGGCTGTGCATTGGAGTTCTACAACCACAACCATTTCAAAACCCACACGTTGCATCTCGAAATGTTTTCATGTTTCGAATAATTGTTAGCATTACTAAGTTCAGCGGGTAAAGAACGCCCATTGGATAAACAATAATATACTGTTTAATATTTATCCAATGTTTCAGTGGGCCCCTGACAAACTCCAACAGCAAATTTCTCATCTGAAATTTTTGATGCATCAGACAATGTTATAGAAGGCACTGACGGAAATAAATGATTGATTATTTGTTGACTTCTAAATTTTGTTTAGATGTTGTTAGTGCTACCATTGATGAATAAATTGAAACCAGCAACACATGAACATGAAGGGATAGCCAACAAGGAATGGAGCCAGACCCCCAATATGCTTCTGACAATGGTCAGTGCAGCTCCACTGCTACCTGGAGCTACATATGTGTTCCTAATTTGCAGTGTACCAAGGCAACTGAAAACCCCTGAATACAAATTCCACGCAACACAATGATGTTCAACCAGCCAGTGCCAAGCTTAGAAGCCCAACCAAGCCACACCAATGCCATTGGGGAGGACCCTTGAAACAAGGTGCATTTTCATAGGAAGACCAGAGAGTTTCTGCTCAAACTATTGCCATTCGTGCATCACAATATCTTTCTTGAAGCAGCGCCATACCCTGCAATGATCAATTCACTTGATATGAGAGAGGGAAGGACGTGAGTTTGGGTGTGAAAGGTCTCATAGATCCCTTCTCCAGCTTGAGACCCATTATACTGTCAGTATACCTTTCTAGATAATTGAAGGGATTGCCAAAGAGAATTTGAGGAGACATCTTAACAAGAATTGTTTTAAATAAAATCATTCAAGACACGTGCATCATCCTTGTAGTGGAAACCTAAACAAGTAAGCCTTAATCTTCGCATCAGATGTTACTCTGTTAATCTTGCAGATTTTATTTCCCTCTTGCTGTTCAAGTGGGCCCTTCTTTCGTCACAAGGCCCCATTTTAAAGAGGGATTTGAATCATTCATTTCTGGGGAATCATAACACAGGCACATAATGAACAACTCAACTTGAAACCACTCATGAGATTTTGAAATATTCAACAATCCTATAGCAATTGGATAGGATTGATTATTGTTACACGGAGCAATTTTCTCAAGACCAATAAAAAGATACAATGCTTGAACTGTGAACATGATAATACGGTCAAAAAAATAGATAATTTACCAGATTTTCATCTGGCATTTCTACCCATCAAAAAGTACAGCAGCTTGCCAAAAACTATATAAATCCAAATCTCAGTTCCTAGAATAAATTTTGGCATGCATTTTATTCAGGGCTCTTTTAGATACAAACAAAAGGTAAGTGTTCTCTACAAATTCATAGGAAGAGCTTTCTGAATAAAACAATGGCCCTCTTCATCTCACTTGTACAATAGCCGCACTCACAAGCTTCTGAATCTTATGCATTACTTCAGGATTCTTCAGATGATCCTGTGCTGCCTTTGGATTCTCTTGGAAATCCATTAGAATCTGGGAAAAGGTATAACTTTATCAATTAGGGAATATAAACACTAGTCTTTCTGTCCATGCTAAATCACCAAGGTATTCTTGAGAGAGGATTCAGTACCCACTACCCAATGATTAAAATTTAAAACCTTACTGACTTGACTATGCACAGTTTACAATTTTTTTACAGCAGTTTGTTCATTTTTTAATTTTTTTTGCTTTTTTTAATTTTTGACAGCAGTTTGTTCATTTTTTTTACAGGTTGTCGTTGAGGTAATGCCGTGGTCCGTAACAGTGTTCATGGCTCAATCAAAGGCAGCAGTTAGGGGGCAAAGGAAGGGCAAGAATGTCATGGGTAGAGATGCCCTTCCTCCCCCAATATCATCAGAGTCTGCTGCAAGTAATGTTGAGGGAAGAGGACTTAAAGACAATGATAAGTATCCATTATGGAAATATGTCACAAGAGAGGATGGGCCAAACAACAAGGGAAAGGGAGGAGGCAATGTGCAATGGAAATGCAACTTTTGTAACATTTCTTTCAAAAGCACATATTACCGTGTGAAATCACATTTGTTGGCTATACCTGGTTGTGGGATTGGATCTTGTAGAGTTATTACTTCACAAAAGAGAAAAGAATTGGAAAAGGAGGCCAATGTTGGTATGGAACATGTGGCACTGGCTTCAAAATAAAAAAAACCCAATAATGAAGACCCCCTTCCATTTTTGAGGAAAGGGACCACCAAATTTCCATTTGAGAGTTCTACTTCTAGTGGGGGACAAGCATTAAGAAGAAGATCACTTGGTCCAATGGACAAGATTTTCCAAAAAGAGAGACGGGAAGAGCTTGAATCTCACCATTGCCCTTCTTCTTCTATCAAAACTTTCATATAATTTAATGTTTTGCACGTTAACCTTTATTTGTTGAGATGTGCCGAGCTCTACAACTCAAGGGGCTCCAGCAGGGTATGTGCCTCCTGGGTCAGAGAAGCTGAAGGAACCAGCATGTTGACGAAGGCAAAAAAAGAGGTGCAAAAAATGCCTTGAGCCTAATTTACTGGCATCAATGGCCAACATCTGGGGTTAGCAATTGTTTCTGATGGATGGACAGATCCAGCACGACACCCAATCATCAACTTCATGGTGTCTTCCTTGATGGTCCAGTTTTTCATGAAAGCAGCTGGATACACTTGGTGAATAAAGGATGCACATTTATGGGTGAATTATTTATTAAGTTGTTGAAGATGTAGGTGTTGAATCTGTGTGCACAACAATTACAGATAAGTGCACCTGTTTGCAAGGCGGCTGGCGATGATGTGGAAGCTAATATCACAAGTGTTTTGGACACCTTGCATTGTCCATTCATTGAACTTAGCACTGAAATCCATTGCTTCTGATGTGCTTTGGTTTGGAAGCATTATTGAGGATGCAAGACATATCCGTAACTTTGTGCAAAATCATACAAATGCCCTCACTATCTACAAGGAGTACAACAATCTATCATCGTTGAAGATTGCTGATACACAGTTTGCATCTTCATTCATGATGTTGAAGAGGTTGAGGGAGGTCAAGACCGCTCTTGGGTCCATGGTTATTTTTGAGTTTTGGTCTTTTTGGAGAAAGACAGATCAGGCAGCCTCTAAAAGAGTGAAGGACACGGTACTAGATGATGCTTGGTGGGAGAGGGTAGATCTAATTATTCGGATCATGGACCCTATCATCTCTTTGCTTAGAGTTGCAGATACAGACAAACCCATCCTAGGAGAGGTTTATGAGGGATGGGATTCCATGATTGAGTCTGTGAGGAGCATTATTCTACAGAGTGAGTGCCCCCAGTATGAGACATCAACAAAGGCCTTCTGTGATACCATACATGATATTCTTGTCAGCAGATGGGACAAGAATTGTACACCTTTACATTGTTTGGCTCACTCATTGAACCCCAAATACTACAGCCATGAGTGGCTGAATGGTGGACCTTCCCGTAGATTCCCTCCTCACATGGATGCTGAAATCTCACAGGGGAGGAAAGAGGCATTCAGGCGGATTTATCAGGATAGTGCATTGCTTGCTGAGGTGGAGGATGCCTTTGCAGAGTTTTCCACTGGCACTGATCGATTTGGAGGTTATGATGTGATTAGAGACAGGGGGCTTAAGAAGCCCTATTCTTGGTGGGCAAATCATGGGGCAACAAGCCCTCCTCTACAGCAGTTAGCCATGAGGATCCTCTCTCAAGTGACTTCATCCTCTTGTTGCGAGAGGAATTGGAGCACATATGGGAATTTGTATAATGTGAAGAAGAGCAGGCTTGAGCAGTCCAGGGCAGAGACAATGGTGTATGTGCACACCAACCTTCGTCTTATTTACAGGCAGAGGGAAGAGTGGTTGAGGGGAAAGACAAAGATGTGGGATGTCTTTCCTGATGATATGGGTCTGGACAGCAATGTTGAGTTAGCATTGGCCAACATGGATCTCAATGATCCAGTGCTAAACCCTGTTAGATTTGATGACATAGAGGGGTCAACCTCCACACCAGCAGATGCAGAGGCGACTATGGATACAGGGGAGGAGGATGCAGAGGAGAGCAGTGGGGACCATGATGATGAGGGCAGTGATGCTAATTATGATGCTATTGCTGATTGATGCCTTGAGGCTTGTATACCTGTAGACTGTAGTTGTTTTATATTTTCTATTTCTATCACCAACACTACCTATGTAACACATTTTGATTTGATGACTTAATGTCAAATGAGAAAACTACAGTTGTCAGTGTGTTTATCTTACTATCTTGTAGTTGTAAGTTGTCTTTCAGTTATGAATCATGATTTAAATTTTTAATAGATTTATCATTTATGTGATTAGTACCATTGACATTTATTTGAATTTTTTATGTACTATACTACTATGCATGCTAATAGCTATAGTATAGATTAAGAATCAAGATCTATGTTTGAAATTAATAAATTTGTATCATTAATTAAAATTTGTGTAAGAAATATCATAATATCTAATTTTTAATATATATATATATATATATATATATAATATATATATACATATAATTTTCTTTTTAAATATATATATATATATATATTTTTAATAAAATAATATATAACGTGTCCTAACGTGTCCTGTTCCGGGGGGTTAGCGTGTCCGAATCCGACACCACGAGTCTCGAATCCTACGTGTCCCAAATCCCCGTGTCAGGACTTAGGTTGCAGATGATGCCCTAGCTAATGCCCTAGATGCTACACGTTCATGAAGACACTATATACGCACAACAATGGAGATTCATGCATATACACACACAGACTCATGCATATACACACACAACAATGGAGACTCTTGCATATACGAAGCAATGGCACATACGTTGTCATACATATAATGAAGACTATAGCACAACCTCTATATGCTGGCATGCCTCTATACGTTGTCATGCATATACACAACATTTAAATCGCAGTCATGATGACATATAATACGCAGAACTCTATACACGTTGTACGCGTAACATATACGCTGTCATACGCAACAATTCTATATACGCATATACGCTGTCATATGCAGCAACTCTACATAACATATACACAGGTCATATGCAGATACAAAATATGTTGCAATGGAGATGAGAAGCCACAGTCACATAGAGAGGAGTCGCAATAGGGTTTGATTACACCTAGGGTTTTGGTGTAGTCACAACCTCGATGCCAGGAGCAATGAATAACGTCATCGCAGTGAAGAAGAGTCTCAACATACCTATGATCTGAAGGAGGTATCTCACATTCTTTTGTGTGAGTATTGGAGCAGATCTGCTCTACAGGATTTATCATATTGTTTGGTACAAATGATAAAGGAATGATGTAGTCTCAGCAGCATAATAGTAAGGGTTACATAATAAAGCAATAATGAGAATCACTATCTCAACAAATATACAGTGATGACAAAGGTATATTGCAACAGTCCATATAATGATGACTTCAATGAAGAGCTCATTGACATAATGTATTGACTGTCTTAGTGCGTCAATGAAAGCATAGAGATCACAGTGAGTGGATCACATTGATATGAAGCAACAGTGAAGATCTTCGTAATGGTGGCTTCAATGGTGCTGAAATGAGGATCTTAGCAACGATGGAAAAGAGGATTAGAGATCTGGTATATGGATCTCAGTGACATGCAACTGTGACTTGGAGTACAGCTTGATGATGAATTAAATCATGGACATAAAGGGCAACATGATGATGAACCGGATCATGGTCATGGGCAACATGATGATAATCATGATTAGTGCAACATGGTGCAATATGCAGTGGTGCAGCAAGTGGATCAGATGCAACACTACGATATGTGAATCCGTCACCTTGGAGAATCAGTTGAAGCAGAATGTCTTCAACTAATCTCATCGTTATATGAAATGATCTATGCTAGATCTAGATAAGTCAAAGTGTTGACTTCTGTTGTAAATGTACTATCTCTCTCTCTCTCTCTCTCTCTCTTTCTCTGCTGAACTTTGAAGAACATAAAAGAAGAATTGATCAAGGGTTTCCCCACATTGTGGGGTTTGTCCTTGGCTGGCGCCACATCTTGTGTCCTTTTGTCTTGGCTTGTCTTTAGTGATTTATATTTATGTTTTACCTGCAGTTTACTTTAATGATGATGTGATTGGTAACTGTGAATATTTAAATAAATTGCTCTCACATAGAACATACCAAAACTTAACACCGTGAGCCTCCAAGGGCTTTTTAAGCCCTCAAGCTCCCTCCTCCTTGAGCTGCTAGCCCTCTAAGGGCTAGCCGCAGGCCTTAGAGGCCCTTCCAGGGCTAAGACCCTCTTCCTTGGCCTAGCCGTAGGTCTCCAAAGGCCTCGACCTCCCTCTCTTCCCTTGTCGTGGGCTTGGAGAGCCTCTTTTTTCCCTTGGCCCCCTTTAGGGCCTAGCTGCAGCCCTTAAAGGGCTGTTCCCTTGGCCGCTAGCCCTCCTAGGGCATTTTCTGGCCCAGTGTCAGCCTTTCTAGGCTTGACGTCAACCCTTGTGGGCTTGTCTCCCCTTGCCGTGACCTTTTCTCGGCATTTTGGGCCTTTCTATACCTTCCTTTGGCCTCTAGCCTTGTCTTGTGCCTCTTCTAGCCCTAGTCTTAGGGTTCTCTTAGCCTTGAAACCTTGCCCTAGCCTTGTATTCAGTCATTTTTGATATTGATATTATTTGAGTGCGCTAACATTGTGGTTTTGCAACAATATTAGAGCTAATTTGGTGGTTGCAGGTATCTAAGCCTATTTGAGTGCGCTAACATTGTGGTTTTGCAACAATATTAGAGCTAATTTGGTGGTTGTAGGTACCTAAGCCTATTGGAGATCAAGCTAGGCCTCTTGGTTTGCCTCTCCTCTTCTCATCATTTTCTCTATTTTTCTACAACCATTTTATGCAGTCATATAACTCAAATATAATCCATTAAAATTGACCACAAATCATCTAATAATTACTCAATTTAATTCGATAATCACTAGAGCTACTTGGGCATTAATAATTTGGCACCTTGTTGGTTCATCAAAGGCTGAATCACTAATTTTCTGAGTTATTTCAAGTCTGATATTTTGAGGTCTGATTTGAACATTAAAGCTCTGATCTATAGTTCATAAGTAACCTTATAATCAATTGGATATCATTGGAAGTTGAATGCATTGATTTTCTAGCTTATCTTTGGCATCTTGCATTATTTATTGACTGTTGATATAAAATTATAGACCTCTGAAAACAAGGTTGCAATAGTAATAAATTGTTTTGAAGTTTTAAGTCTCTAAAATTGGCTAATAATCTCTTATAATTCATAATCATTCATAGTTGAATTGATTTAGACTTAATTTTGGTCATTGGCATCTAGTTGTACTCTTGGCCGTTAGAGTCTCAATTGGAGATTATAAGAGGAAGTCGACGGGTAGATGGAGAACACACATTTGAGATCGATTTCCTTAGGTAGTTAGATTTTTCAGAGGGCAACAACAGTGGTCGGAAGGAGTTCGAGCTAGAGAAGGGAAGCAAAAACAGAGAAGGGCAGAGACAGTGATTCAAAACAAATTTTTGGAGTTCCGGAGAGTTAGAAAGAGGAGCCCGAGATTTTCTCCAGAAGGTTGTGCAAAGGTTCAAAAAGGCAATTCGATCTAGTTGAAGAGGAGCTCGTTTTCAGTTCAAGAGGCCAGGAAAGCTTTCCGGAAGGCCGGAGAGAGTTTCTCAGTCAACAGCAGGTGGGACAACTAGATTGGCAGCCGATTCAGGCAGAGCGTTTGAGGGACTATGCTAGGGTGATGCATGGCCTGTGCAGAGCTGGTTGGATGGCTAGCTTTTCACAGGCAGTCAAGTGCACTATGCCGGGATTGCTCGGAGAGAGGGTAAAATCCCTTAGATAATTTTTGCCAGTGTTCTGTTGGGATAAATTTGCCAGTTTGGCAATATTTATTGTACTCAAAATTTCACACTGCTGCTTAATAATAAAAATCCTCAGCTGTTGCACCGATTTTCCCAAGTTGGGTTTTTCCAGGGTCTTTTGTCCAAAAATAACTGTGTCAAATTTATGTGTGTGTGTTAGCATTTCTCAGTTTCCAATGCTTTTATTTTTTGTAGTATTTTTGTGAAAATTGCAGTGTGATTATTTCGTTGTTGTCGTAGCATTAAACTGCATAATTAATTTATAGTTAGAAGAAGTAATTCCAGTTGTTGCAGTAGAAATTTTAGTAGTGAAAATTTCACATGGTATCAGAGCGATTTTGATTAGATGGGGAAGCTCAGAAGCGGAAGAAGAAATTCGTTGTTCAAAGGGAGCAGTAGGACGAATTTCTGAGGGTTGTGCAAAGCCTAAGCCATACAGTGCGAGTTGCTTGAGCAAGTTCGATTTTTCAGTGCAGGTTGGCAGAAAAATTCAGCTTGCTAGTTTGAGTGATTCTAGCAGGTAGAGAGGCAATTGTAGCTTAGATTTTTGGTGAGCAGATTCCTTGTTTGGGCCTAGGAGGGTTTTGTAGTAGTTTGCTAGAACATAATTAGTGCCAAGTGGAAGAGAAAGTGCACACACAAAGGAAAATTTCTCTCAAAGGGTTTCTAGCTTAGAAATCCAAAATTCCAATTGCAGTTGGCAGTAGTTGCGAGTAGAGTTTCTCACTCTAGAAGGGAGTGCGAATAACAGATTTAGCGGGGGGAAAGAGGAAGATTTTCGTTAAGATTCAAAGATGGCCACAACTGGGCTCAAAGATCCGAATAGGTTGGAGGGAGCCTCCAACTTTGTCATCTGGAAGGCCAGGATGACCTTCCTGCTAGATGAATTTGGTCTGAAGGCTTATGTGGAGAATGTCATGGCAGTACCTCAAGATGCAGATCAGCTGAAGGAGTACAAGAAAGAGATGGTGAAGGTGAAGCAGATGATCGTGGTGGAGTTCGGGACCATATAGTCTCACATATATCTGGTAAGTTTACTACCAAAGAGATGTGGGACGCTTTGATCAGTTATATTAGAATACTTCCGTGCATCAAAAAATGTACTTACAGGAGAAGCTGAGAAACATCAAGATGCAGAAGGGTGAAGGCATAGTTCCCTTCCTCACCAGGATTCAGGAAGTCCGTGATCAACTACTAGCCATTGGGGAGGTGCCTCAACTGACAGAGCTTGTGCGTTTGGCATTGATCAGTGTCTCAGAGGAGTGGCAAGTCTTTGTCCATAGTATCTTGGGCTGAGATATGTTGCCTAGATGGGAAAGGATGTGGTCGCGCCTGCAGCAGAAGGAGATGAGGCGAGCTCTAGTAAAGAGCTCCATTGGTGGGAGCAACAACAAAGGCTCGAAGGGTGAGAAGGATGAAGAGAATGTGGCCCTTTCATCAAAGGGTCACAATCAAGGACAAAAGAAGAAGAAAAAGGACATATCTAAGGTCAAGTGCTTCAGATGTGGCGAGTTTGGCCACTAGAATACCCAGTGTCCTCTCAGGAAGAAGGACAAGCAGGAGAAGCAAGACCAGGTGGTAGCGTCCATAGAGATAGACAAGTTGTCCTCCAAGTTGGAGGAATATTTTGAGATGTTTGCAGCTATACCTCCAAGAGCGAGGTGGCGCGATACGGAGCTACAGTCCCAGAGCAACGCAGATGATGGGCAGGGTCCATTGAGGTGTCTTCCTCATGGATCGTTGCCTTGCTACAGGGGCCCACAATATTTAGTAGCAAGATGGATCAATGTTAGTGATGTAGACAGATTCCCGAGTGACAGTTGCCGACTAGTTGCAGTCAGGTGCCGAGGAGTACAAAGCAGTGTTGACAATAGAGCAGGAGGCTCAGTAGCAGAGCTAGCAACAATGCAGATTCCCAGTGGACAGTGCAGAGGCTAGTAGCAGTCATATGCTCTGGAGATAGATGGAGCGCAAAAACACAGTTGATTCAGTGTTTTGGATGCTTCTTAGTTGCAGTAGCAACAACAACCGATGAGAGGGAGTTGCAGTGCAGATGCTGAGTTGGGAACAATTTAGCAGTGTCAGCAATAACACAGATGCAACATCAGAGTTGCGCAGTGGTTGATGGGCAATGACAATTAGTCACAGTGGCTAGACATCAACAATGTACAGACGGTGATACAGAGATAAGGTGTTGTAGCAGTAGTGCAACATTAGAACACCTTTTTCGCTAGGAGGGAGTGTTCGTTTTTGTCGCATCAAAGGTGTTCTAGTCACAAAACTTTCTGTAGAGGCTTTAACACAGGTGTTCTCCATAACCCATAGATTATTTCTGAAAATTTTGCCTAGAAGTGTCTCAATTAGATTATTATCCTATTTTAAAATATTTTCTAAGTCTAAACTTAGGAAAAGTAGTTAATTAATCAATATTAATTGAGAAAGGTGTGAATCACCTAGAAATTTACACAAATCAATCCATAAATGATCCCAACCATCGATTCTGTTTTAATCAATGTTGCGAACATTGCGATCGGGATTAAATCGGCAAGGGTCTGAAATTGGAAAAATCGGGGAAAATTGGTAAAAATCGGCAAAAATCAGCAAAATAAAAAATTACAAAATAATACAAATATTTAAAAATTTTAAAAAATTAAAAATATACAAAAACCGCGATTCTTTTTATTTTTTTCAAAAATGAAAAAATCATCGATTTAATCGTTTCAGACAAAAAATTGCGATTAAATTGCAATTTTTGCAACATTGGTTTTAATCTTGGCCGTTGGAGTCCCAATTGCAGATTATAAGAGGAGGTTGATGGATAGATGCTGAACACACACTTGAGATTGATTTCCTTGGGCAGTTCGATTTTTAGAGAGCAACAACAGTTGCTAGAAGAGTTCGAGCCAGAGAAGGGAAGTAAAGAGACAAAGAGGAAGAGACAATGAGCCTAGAGGAATCTATCTAGTTCTAGAGAGTCAGCAAGAGTAGGCCGATATTTTCTCAAGGAGGCTGTGTAGAACCTCAAGAAGGCAATTCGATCCAGCTGAAGAGGAGCTCATTTTCAGTTCCAGAGGCCGGGAAACTTATCCAGAAGGTCGAGAAAGTTTTCCAGAAGTTCGGGAAAGTTTTCCAGAAGGCAGGAGAGACAGTTTCTTAGTTAACAACAGACATGACGACTAGATTGGCAGCTGATTGAACGACTAGCTTTTTAGAGGCAGTCAAGTGTGAGGATTGCTCGGAGAGAGGGTAAAATCTTTCAAATAATTTTTGCCAGTATTCCTCTTGGATAAATTTGCCAGTTTGGCAATATTGATTGTATTTAGAATTTCTCACTGCTACTTAATAATAAAAATCCTCAGCTGCTGCACCGGTTTTCCCAAGTTGGGTTTTTCCGGGGACTTTTGTCCAAAAATAACTGAGTCAAATTTATGTGTGTGTGTTAGCATTTCTCAGTTTCCAGCGCTTTTATTTTTTGCAGTATTGTTGTGAAGATTGCAGTGTGATTATTTCGTTGTTGCCGTAGCAATAAACTGCATAAATTCATAATTAATTTACAGTTAGAAGAAATAATTCCTGTTGCTGCAATAGAAATTTCAGTAGTGAAATTTTCGCACAGCTGCTTACAAGGATGTCTGCACCTTCAAATTCACTTGCACACTTCAGCTCCTCAATTCTGGCTTCTAACAGTGAAGTGGCCTCTTCCAAACTCTGTACATCAGCCTCCAATAAGTTGCCTTTTGTCAGCGATCTGCCTCATCAAACTCACTGAACATAGGATAGGCCCAAAACAAGGTCTGCACACAACTTGAATTCACCCTAGAATTCAATGTCCAAGGCAGCCCTAAACCTTTGACTTCTCAAAGTGTTTGATTGCCCTCAAACCACTGTATATCAGTCTTCAACCAGCGGTCCTAACACACCTAGTAGGACAAACTTCATGCATACACCTCAGCACTCAATCTCCTTAGCAAACAAGCCGGCCATACCAGCATTTACATCCTCTCTTTGCATGTAACTTATACACAGTGCCTACTCCACTTCTGAGGTATGTCTCAGCCTCCTGTAGGCTCCCTCTTATCTTGTCAATCTTGCTCTTGAGATGAGTTCGTTGGTGTGTTTGACCTCCACATAGGTCACTACTATTTATGCACTCTCTAATAATTGTCTTATGGGCTCCTACAACATTAAGATGTCTCGACATCAATAATTAGAATTAACAATGATATTTTTGGGTCTTTATCCCATCAACATGTGTCCAAAGCCCACCTCTTGGGTACATTGCCCACAAAACCACTTTTTCGTGTGTCAATTCCATGCAAACCTAGTACCCCGGGCCTTGTGGGAGTACCTCCCAAGCTACACTTCTCAACACTTTGGCTACTCCTCTGGGTCTGGGAAGTAGTCTAATAGTAACAAGGTGCTCTAGTTTGAGTCTGTCTAGAGCTGATCTTGTTGAGAATGTGTGACCTGATGTACAGACCAACATCGACAATGAAGATTAAATTTACGCATGATGGTTAACAATGAAAATTACTCACAAGAAATAAGGAATCTAAAGAATATACAAATTGCTGATTATGTACCAAGCCAAGGGAAAAACAACATCAATATGAACATGAAACTTGAAGATTCCTTGAAATTGAAGATAAGGTATACCCAATAGTTATTGGAGCCTTGTTAAGTATGTGCATAAAATGAAAACCTTAAACAATGGTAATGGTTGAAATGCTTTTAGGGACAAGGATTGACTTGCAATTTCAAAGAAATAATAAATAATGGATTGAAGCTTTCTTCCCTTTTCCCTACTAGGGGTTAGCTCATTGAATATTATTAAAAATTTATTTTCTTCTCCATTACTGCTGTTATGAGAGTTTTGACAAATTGCTCCTGGGCTCTTCCTAGTAGCATCCAACCACATCCTCTTAGCCTTGGGCACTAGACAATGAACATCTTCAGAGTTTGCATGAAGCAAACAAAGTTCCTTCTTCAGATTAATTACTCTAGAAGACTTGGAATATAAAGATATCCATGAGGATACAAATATTATATATTAAATGTGTAAATAAGATTGATTCAAATGAAAGTGAGAGGCTTGCTTATATACCAAGCAGGTATCTCTTCATGGAGAGTCATGTCTCATTTAGACATGACTTTTTAACCTAATTACTAATTAACTAATAATTATTTATGATTATTATCATTTACATGATTTCCTATATATTTATTCATAACATTGCCTTCTTCCTCAGAAAGCTTTGTCCTCAAAGCTTGTCGATGAAAAAGGCTTGATCTCTTTTTTGGGTTTGAATTTCTTCTTGTCGTGGAACAATCATCTTCGTCGATACAAGTTGATATTGTTGATTTGTGGTAGCATCGGATGTGCTATAGCCATGAAAATTGGTGGAGTGGCTAAGGCATATAAGATCTCCGAGGCCTAGAAATCGTTTGGGGAAATTCCATCCGGTTGGAGAGATATTAAAATAATTAATATTTTTAATGGGGTTCTTATGTCTAAATTTAGGAAAATTAAAGTATTAATGGGTATTAATATAAAACTGGGTGAGAATGTTCTAAATGACATGGATCAAGCCAAATCTAATCTTAGCCGTTGATTAGGGACTTAATCTCGGCTGTTGAAGACTCAACAGGAAAATTATAAGAGGAGGTTTGAGAGTCAGTTGGAGATACACCAAATTGATCAGTCAATTCGATTTTCTTGAGCGGAGTTTGCTGAGAGAATCAAACTAGTGATCTGTTGTAGTGAGGGGTAGTTTGGCGCAAGGCCGAGAATACATAGTAGAGAGACAGAGATAATGCCAGAGAGACAGCGCAGAGCCCGAAAAGGTTGACGCAGAGGCAGCTAGGACTGGTGCAGAGGCTGAAGAGGCCAGCGTGGGTGACACAGAGGGCCAGAGGACTAACGCAGAGAGCCAAGACGCTGACACAGAGGCATCATTGGTTGCACAGAGCTGATGCAGGGCCAAGAGGAAGCGCTGGAGATTTTCGTGGGGTAGATTGGAGTTGGGAAGGGTGACAAGTCCCTAGTTGAGTCACACAGAGCAGTGGAGAAGCTTGGAGCACCTTTCGCTATCCAGCTAAGGAGTTGCCATAGTTGTTGTGGGATCGATCATCGGGTGAGTAGCTGGAATATTTGTCTCCGAGGAGAGGTACTATTGCCGAGGGCATTCTCTATTGGGTGGCCATTTCTGGCACCCTATTTGTATTCAGAAACTGCATAATAATAAAACCCTCATATCTGCTGCACTGATTTTCCTGCAATGGGTTTTTACGGGGATGATTGTCCAAAAATAATGGTGTCCCTTATGTAATTGTATCAGTTATTTCAGTTACTAATCTGTATATGTGTTAAGGTTGTATTTGTGTTTATTTTCGGTATTTATAGTTATAAATAACTCGTTAATGAAAAGAATAAGTAGGAGAAAATAAACCAGATAATACAATAGGGATTTCTGACATGTCAGAGTTAGAAATTTCAACATGGTATCGGAGCATTGCAGATCACAGGAGAACTGAAGGCATTGGCAGTAATCTGAAGAATTTGCAGCAATAGCAACTGTCCCAAGAGACGACGTTGTTCTAGAGCAGAAGCAGCAGAGAAGAAGTGATGCAGAGGACCTGCGTCATCATTTCGGGCCAGGAGGAGTGTCTGCGCAGAGGGAGAGGGGTAGATTAGACCTACGCCTTGCCCGATCATCTTTCTCAGCCAGGAAGGATCGACATTGTGGCCAGGAGGAGTAGATTTTGCCATTGCCGGGATTGCACAGAGCCTGAAAGGCTCAGTTTCTTCAGTTGCCAGGGCTTGGGGAGCTGTGGACAAATTGTGATTGAGAAGCTCGTGGAGTGTTGTTTCTGTTGTTGCAGAACAGTACCTAAGGAGACAGAACCAAGGTAGAGGGTGTCGCTACATTGACGGATTTCTAGCCAAGAACTCTAGATCCGAGTTGTAGTTGCACGGGGGATTGGAGAGGAGCGGTTCGACAGTTGGCCATAGGATTTCCAGGAGGGAAATCAGGACTTAGAGGGAGATTTCCAGGAGGGAAGTCGAAACTCAGAGGGAGCCCAAAAGAGGAGCTGAAATGGTAGTGAACGGACTGAGGGATCAAGACAGGTTGGACAGGTCTTCCAACTTTGTCATTTGGAAGGCCAGGATCCTGGAAGTCTTGGATTGACATCACATCAAGGAATTTTCCTTGAGAACCATGGCTATGCCGGTCAACCCAGCTGAGGATGCAATGGCGACGGCGAAGTGCATGATCCTAGACAGGGTCAAATATCATGTTGTACCACATATTGCCGAAAAGAACACAACAAAGGAGATGTGGGATACCTTGAAGACCTTGTATTAGGGCACTTCGGTGCAGCAGAAGATGTTATTGGAGAATCAACTACGGTCGTATCAGATGTAGAAGGGAGAGTAGATAGATCCATTCCTTCTCAGGTTGCAGGAGATTCGCGACCAACATACTCTCGTGGGGTCTACACCAGATCCAGAGTTTATATTTAGGACTGCCCTGAATGCAGCCTCCAAGGAGTGGGAGACATTTGTCCAAAGTATTTTGGGCAGGGCCACTCTTCCAGGATGGGAGGAGATGTGGGCAACTCTTCGCCAAGATGAGACCAGGAGGATGACCAAGGTAGGGAGTAGTGGTAAGGGAGGTCAAATCAAGGAGGAGGAAGATGATGCGGCTCTAGCATCTGTAGGACAACAAGGGAAGAGGAAGAAGAAGGATATATCCAAGGTGAAATGCTTCCATTGTGGGGATCTGAGACATTATGCATCCCAGTGTCCTAGGAAGAAAAACAAGGGAGATGCTTCCGATTCTATGACAACTCCAGCTAAGGCGGAGAAAGAGGTCGAGAATGATGACGACGTTAGCATGAGTGCTCATGCACCTTTAGAGAAGAGGTGGGGAGACACCGAGTTGTAGTCAAGAGGACTACATACTAGGGGCAGGATCATTGAGGTTACTAAAATCTTGGATCATATCCAGCTACGGGAGCCCTTAACAACAGTAATAGGATGGTAGGGGTCGGGTGGAGAAAAGTGTAGTGGAGCAGCAAGGCAGTGCTTGGGTGCAGAAATCTGAGGCAGCGCAGTGGAGGTTGCAATAGTGTGAGAGGCACAAAGGTGTATGCAGTAGCATAGTGGCAACAAAGGGAGCATAGGATAACAGAAGAGGCAGCTTCAGCATCACGAGGCTTCTAGACTAATCGGGTTGTCAGTCTTTGGGAGAAGTTAGTTACTTACTTCTCGGTAACTAAGTTGCAGTGCAATAGTTAGCAGTGGCAGTGCTAGGGGCAACATGGGTAGCATATTGAGAGGGAACTGCAGTACAAATGTGGTAGTGTCACGGGCAGTAGTGTAGGAAGCAACAGTGCAGATGATGTGAGGCAGCAGGCCAAGCATCAACACAGGTACCGGTGCGGAAGATCAGTGTGATGTTTTCATGGTGAAGCATTACTAGAGCACATTTCTCGCTAAGAGGGAGTGTTGATTTGTGGTAGCATCGGATGTGCTTTAGCCATGAAAATTGGTGGAGAGGCTAAGGCACATAAAATCTCCAAGACCCAGAAATCGTTTGGAGAAATTCCACTCGATTAGAGATATTAAATTAATTAATATTTTTAATGGGGTTCCTAAGTCTAAATTAAGAAAAATTAAAATATTAATGGGTATTAATATAAAACTGGGTGAGAATGTTCTAAATGACATGGATCAAGCCAAACCTAATCTTAGCCGTTGATTAGGGACTTAATCTCTGATGTTGAAGACTCAACAGGAAAAGTATAAGAGGAGGCTTGAGGGTTAGTTGGAGAGACACCAAATTGATGAGTCAGTTCGATTTTCTGGAGCGGGGTTTGCTGAGAGAATCGAACTAGTGATCTGTTGCAGCGAGGGGTAGTTCGGCATGAGGCCGAGAATGCATTGCAGAGAGACAGAGATAGTGTCAGAGAGACAATGCAAAGCCCGGAAAGGCTTACGTAGCGGCAGTTGGGATTGGCACAAAGGCTGAAGAGGCCAGCGTGGGTGGCATAGAGGGCCAGAGGATTGATGCAGAGAGCTAAGAGGTTCAACTAGAGGCATCATTGGCTGTGCAGAGGCTAGCAGAGTTGACGCAGGGCCAAGAGGCAGCGCTGGAGATTTTCGTGGGGCAGACTAGAGCTGGTAAGGGTGACGCAGTCCCTAGCTGAGCGACACAGAGCAGTTGAGAAGCTTGGAGCAAGTTTCACTGTCCAACTAAGGAGTTGCCATAATTGTTGTGGGATCGATCATCCAGTGACTAGCCGAAATATCTGTCTCCGAGAAGAGGTACTACTACTGAGTGCATTCTGTGAAAATTTCTATACAGAAATTTTATTACAACAATAACTGATTTATTTCACCTACTTATTATTCCCAATAGGTTATTTATGAACTAGCCGAAATATCTGTCTCCGAGAAGAGGTACTAATACTGAGTACATTCTGTGAAAATTTCTAAACAGAAATTTTATTACAACAATAATTGATTTATTTCACCTACTTATTATTCCCAATAGGTTATTTATGAAATCCCTTCAGTAAATATTAAAATAAATTCTATTGTAGATATCACACCATTATACATAAACAAATACATGCACAAGAATCAATCACATCATCACAGTTAATTTTTGGACAATTGTCACCGGAAAAAACCAAATGCGGGAAAACCGGTGCAGCAGAGGAGGTTTTATTAATCTTCAGCAACAATCGCTTTTACAGAAAAATTTACATAGGCACTGGGAGAAAACACCTGAGACTTTTCTCCGAGATTTTCTGACACCCTAGAGAGCTTCCTCTCTCTACTGCATTAGCCCTGCGTCATTCTGCGTGGCTCTGTGCAACTCTGGTCCCTCTCTACGTCATCCCTACTCTCTCTCATCTGCATCTCCCTCTGCGCTGTCTCTCAGAGTCCTTGTGTCACTTCTTATGAGCTCCCCGATTGCTGCTAATCCCCCCTCTTCCTCCACCCTGCAACTCTCCCTTTGAAATCGATATCCTTCTCTTTGAGAATCGATTTTCCTTGGGACACTGAGTATCTTCTAGTACATCTCCAAATGACCCTCAAGTCTTCTCCTATACTTTTCTTGTTGATGAATCAAAGACCAAGATTAAGTCCCTAATCAATGGCTAAGATTAAAATAGACTTGATCCTTGTCTCTTAGAAGCTTCTCATCCTTATCTTTATTAATACCCATTAATATTTTTATTTTCCTAAGTTTAGACTTAGGACATTAAAAATATTAATTATTTTAATAACTGTTCATCTGGATGGAATTTCTCAAAACGATTTCTGGGTCTTGGAGATCTCATGTGCTTTAGCCTCTCCTCCAAATTTCAAGGCTAGAGCACATCCGGTGCTACCACAAATCAATACTCCCTCTTAGCGAGGAATGTGCTCTAGTAATGCTCCATCACTGAAACATCACACTGATCCTCCGCATCGGTACCTGTGCTGATGCTTGCACTGTTGCCTTACATCATCTACACTGCTACTTCATGTACTGCTGCCCATGACACTGCCACTATCACTGCTACATCTGTACCGCATCTCCCTCTCAATCTGCTGCATCATGCTGCCCATAACACTACCACTGCTAACTGCTGCACTACAACTTTTGATACTATTCCATTATTGAAATCGATTCTCTACCATCCCCATCTTCTCCCTGAAATGAACAAACTTTGTCTTCCTAGAGCCTTGGTGAGGATGTCTGCACTTGTTCTCCTGTGGGAGTGTAGCTCAACTGTACTGCTCCTCGTTGGACACAGTGTTTGATAAAGTGACACATGATATCAATGTGCTTCGACTGATCATGAAATATTGGATTCTTAGAGAGCTTGATGCAACTCTGATTATCACACATGATCCTGATCGCTTCCATCCTTCTACCGAATATGTTCACAAGCAATTTTCTAAGCCATATGGCTTCGCATGAAGCTGTGCTAGCGGCCATATATTCTGCTTTTCCTGAGCTTAGAGCTATGGATTTCTGTGTCCTACTGCACCAGGAGGTCATCCTCGATCCAATGTTGAAACAGTACATAGTGGTACTTTTCCGATCTACTGAAATTCCAGTGCAATTTGCGTCAGTGAACCCACTCAGCCTAATGTCATTGCCTCTGGTGTACAATAGTCCATGCTCGATTGTTCCTTCTATGTACTTGAGAACATGTTTGGCTGCTACCCAATGCTCCCTCTTAGGTTCCACCATGAACTGTCTGAGGGTGTTGACAACATAACAAATGTCTGGCCTGGTATTGACCAGATAACTCAGGGATCCTATGAGCTGCCTGTACAAGGTGGGATCAACATCTTTATCTTCTAACGCATCAGTTTTCTTCCTGTTGGTGATCATTGGAGTAGCCATAGGCCTACAGTCCTGCATCCTAAATCTCTTCAGGATTTCTCTAGCATATCTCGCTTGTCCAAGGAAATTCTAACTCTTTTGCTGCCAAACTTCCAACCCCATAAAATAATGCATCTGTCCCAAATCCTTCATGTCGAATTCTGTGGCTAGATTCTTTTTGTAGTCCTTGATGAGCTTGGATGATCCTGTCAGGAAGAGATCATCCACATATAATACTAGAACTAGAAGCTCATTCTCTACAACTAGATAGTAGAGATTGGGATTTGCATCACTCTTGACGAACCCCATCTTTTGCAAGTAGCCATCAATTCGACCATACCATGCTCTAGGTGCTTGTTTAAGCCCATATAAGGCTTTCTTTAATCTACATACATGAGATTTCTTCTCATGTGTCTCAAAGCCTTCTGGCTGTTCAATGTATACTTCCTCTTATATTACCCCGTTCAAGAATGCCATCTTGACATCCATCTGATGAATCTCCCACCTGATCTGAGCTGCAAGAGATATTTGGGGCGAAGGTCTCTTTGTAGTCTATTCCTTCTTTCTGAGCATATCCCTTGGCCACAAACTTGGCTTTGTATTTCTCCACACTGCCGTCTGAAACATATGTGATCTTGTAGATTTATCTCAAACCTACCATTGATCTGTCCTGAGGCCTAGGCACCACTTCCCAGACATCCCAGACATCATTCACCATTATAGAGCTGTATTCCTCCATCATCGCATCGACCCATACTTGATGCTGAACAACCTCCTAAAAACTAAAGGGTTCCCCAACCTGAGCTACTAAGGCCTGGTATCTGTCTAGCTATCTTCACTTCCTTTTACTGATCTTGGGTGCAACAATGAATTCTTCTGCATCTCGTAGAATTTGTTGGAGTCCCCAGATCATTCTTCCTTTGGTAGTAGGCGCGTCTGTCAGCTCTTCCTCTTCCTGTGATTCCTCCTATTCTGGAAGGAGAATTTCTGGTAGTAGCTTCTGTTGGTTGAATTGCTTTGACCAACGACTCATCTTTTGACTACTCCTGAGAAGGCATTTCTCGTGATTTTCTGAAAGCTCTATCCTCCACGAACTTTACATCTCGCCGAACTACTATCTTCCTGCTCCCTAAAAGATAGACTCTATATGCCTTAGCATTCTCGCTATATCCCACAAGATATCCTTTCTCTGCAGTTTGATCTAACTTCTTCCTCTTCTCCTCGGGTATACGACAATATGCTAAACTTCCAAATATCCTGAAATGACTAACTTGAGGTGTCTTCGCGGTGAAGACCTTCTCTGGAGTAACCTTGCCCAATGCCCTATGAGGAGTTCTATTCTGGACAGACTGCCGTGTTGCATGCTTCTTCCCATTGAAATTTTGGCATTTCCTAATCTTACAACATAGCCCTAGCTGCTTCCACAATAGTCATGTTCTTCTTTTCTGCTACTCCATTCTGCTCCGGATTGTAGGGAGCTTTCCACTCTCTTCTGATGCCCTACCTGGCGCAAAAATCGGTGAAGTCTTTGTCAACATACACTCCACCATTGTCTGAGCGCAAAACTTTTATTTTCTTTCCTGTCAGATTCTCCACTAGAGCCTTGAACTCTTTGAATCGATCGAAAACCTCATCTTTGGTTTTCAGAAAGTAGATCCAAGTATTCCTGGAATGGTCATCGATGAAGGTGACGAAGTATTCGGCAAAACTAAGAGCTTTTGTGGACATTTGTCCACAGATGTTTGAGTGTATCAATCCTAGTACACTCTTGGCCCTATTGTTACTTCTTGGAAACGCTGCTTTGGCATACTTGCCCAGAGCACACCCTCTGCATACATCATCTCGTTGAGTACTAAGATCTGGAACTCCTGTTACAGTTTTTTTGAGAATTCTCAGAGCCCCATGGTGCAAATGTCCCATCCATCTGTGCCATAGTTCCTTCAAATCCTTCTCTCCATTACTGCCTATCAGTGCCATTGGTGATTCTACCTGCAATTTGTACAACCTGTTACTTCTGATTCCGATTTGGACCTTCCTTTTCCAACTCGGATGTTTGACGTATACTTTCTCCTTAATGAAGAAAATGTCATAGCCCTTGTTTTGAAGTTGAGATAGGAATGTAAGTTCATCCCCAGTGCTGGCACATGTAGCACATTGGTAGCTTAGAACTGCTCTCTTGTTTCTGTTTGAAAAACTATAGTACCTTTCCCTACTGGAGTACATTTTTCCTTATTCCCCATAGTGATCGGAAAATTCATTCTTTCTTCCTGATAATCTGAGAAACATTATCAGATTCTTGTCATATGCGAGGAAACTCCACTATCTATATACCAAACCTCTGAGGAGGCAGAGCTTGCTACGCAAGCAACTTCTTCTTCCAATCTGGAAGCCAACATAGAATAATCGTAATTTCTATTTCTTGTTCATTCTTTTGAAAATCTGCATGAGTCTCCTTGAGTGGATACCTCTGCATCATGCTCTTGACCCATAATTGAATTTCCCTTTCGGTCGCTGAATCTTTGCTTTGATACCATGTGAAAATTTCTAAGAAGAAATTCTATTACTGCAACAACTGATTTATTTCACCTACTTATTATTCCCAATAACTTATTTATGAAATCCCTTAAGTAAATATTAAAATAAATTCTACTCCAGATATCACACCGTTATACAGAAACAAATACATGCCCAAGAATCAATCACATCATCACAGTTATTTTTGGACAATTGTCCCCGGAAAAACCCAATGCGGGAAAACCGGTGCAGCAAAGGAGGGTTTTATTAATCTTCAACAACAATCGCTTTTACAAAAAAATTTACATAGACACTGGAGTCTCGAAGAAAACACCTGAGACTTTTCTCCGAGACTTTCTGAAACCCTGGAGAGCTTCCTTTCTCCATTGCGTCAGCCCTGCGTCATTCTGCGTGGCTCTGCGCAGCTCTGGTCCCTCTCTGCGTCATCCCTGCATCTCTCTGATCTGTGTCTCCCTCTGCACTGTCTCTCAGAGTCCCTGTGTTACTTCTTCTGAGCTCCCTGACTGCTGCTAATCCCCCCTCTTCCTCCACCCTGCAACTCTCCCTCTGAAATCGATCTCCTTCTCTCTGAGAATCGATTTTCCTTGGGATACTGAGTATCTGCTAGTACATCTCCAAATGACTCTCAAGTCTTCTCTTATACTTTTCCTGTTGATGAATCAACAACCGAGATTAAATCCCTAATCAACGACGAAGATTAAAACAGACTTGATCCTCGTCTCTTAGAAGCTTCTCATCCTTATCTTTATTAATACCCATTAATATTTTTATTTTCCTAAGTTTAGACTTAGGAACCCATTAAAAATATTAATTATTTTAATAACTCCTCAGCCAGATGGAATTTCTTAAAAGTTAAAACGATTTCTGGGTCTTAGAGATCTCATGAGCTTTAGGCTCTCCAAATTTCAAGGCTAGAGCACATTCGATGCTACCACAAATCAACACATTCTCTGTTGGGTAAGCCATTTCTGGCACCCTAGTTGTATTCAGAAACTGCATAATAATAAAACCCTCATATCCGCTGCACCGATTTTCCTGCATTGGGTTTTTTCGGCGACGATTGTTCAAAAATAGCGGTGTCCCTTATGTGATTGTCTCAGTTATTTCAGTTGTTGATCTGTATATTTGTTAAGGTTGTATTTGTGTTTATTTTCGGTATTTATACTTATAAATAACTTGTTAATGAAAAGAACAAGTAGGAGAAAATAAACCAGATAATATAGTAGGGATTTCTAACTTGTCAGACTTAGAAATTTCAACAGATATGATCTTCTATGTGACAAACAAAACTGTCGCACTAAGAAGGGATCAAACCATCCTAGATTAATCTTCTGTGGAATATTCTGATCTCTAGAATTTTGTAACGAATCATCGTCATAGGACTGGATTGAGGTTATATCACTATTCTCTGGAACATCAGTTTGTTGTTTCTATTCTAAATGGTCTCGATACATAGCTTGGTTGAGTTGTCTACTCTCACGATTCAGATGTCGATAGGGAATGTTTTTGGTTTGACTTTCCCTTATTAGGTGTGTCGATTTTTTTTTAATTCCTTCTAGTACTACAGTTTTTGAGTTAGGTACATAATCTTCGTTTGGAGTTTTCATCATCTAGATTGTAACATGTGAATGTGTTTTTCCTTTCACTAATTGATCCTCTTCTTGAGTTCTGTTATTGCCTGGTTTGGTATTAATTCCCTTATCTTCAACCTGGATTGTTACATCTGGAGACTTCGATACTTCTTGAGTAAGATGCTCTAACTTGTCTTTAAGTGACGTCTTATCACATTTAAGCTTCTTTATTTGTGTAAGGATGTTTTGGTTATGATTCCATAGATGTAGAACCTCTTTGGTTTCTGATTCATCAACCTTATTTTCAATGTTTTGACTTTTAAGATTTTCATCTTTTAGATCTTTGGTTTGTTTTAATAAATTTTTATTAAGGTTCTTTAAACGTAAAGTTTCCTCCTCTTGTTCTGATAAGTGCTTCTTGAGTTCTTCCTTTGTGACCTTAGTTTGCCTCATTTGAGCAAGTAATTTTTCGATGTGGTCCTTGAGGCGAGAGATTTCTTCATCCTTTTCCATTACTTCCTTGTAATGCATATCCACAAGATTTTTATGTACCTGTTGTAACGCTTTCTTGTTTTGCCGAAGTTTGGCTATTTTGCCTTTCTCTTGATCTTCTAGCTGCAATTTCTTGGTACACTGGGTTACATTGTTTTGTAGGAGTGACGATGGGCTTTCAACTTGCAATGTGGATTTTGTTTTCTTCATTTCCTTCTCAAAATCAGCATGCCATTGGTTATATATTGCCATTAATTGTTTTTGTGCATCACTTAGATATTCGACTAAGGTTAAAGTTTTGTAATATTTTTTGCAAACAACATTTTGATTTCTGAATGACTCTTGATAATTAGGATATCCTTCTGAACAAAATGGTCATATTGAAAAGAAATCACTGTTTTTGGTGGATGACATCTTTTTGTTTTTTTTTTCACTTATTTTATCTCCCTTTTTTTAATAATTTTTATTGTTATTCCCTTTTTCTTCACCTTTTTAATATTTTTTTATAAATAATATATTTTTTTATTTGGTTTCAATTTTTCATATATATTTTGATTTTTGTTTTGTTTTTTATGCCTTTTTCTTTTTATATTTTTTGTTTTGTTTTTATTATATATAATATAATATATATATTATAATATTTATTTATTTATTTATTTAAATTAATTAATTATGTATTTATTTTATTATATTTATATGTTAGAATAAAATGTTATGAAACAATAAAAGGTGACTAATATTTAGATGGTGAACCAGGGGAACACAACGATTGACCAACCAATTATTACGATGGATCGGGGGACACAATGATTTGTTGATTTTTGGTAGCATCGGATGTGCTCTAGCCATGAAAATTAGTGGAGAGGCTAAGGCACATGAGGTCTCCAAGACCCAGAAATCGTTTGGAGAAATTCCACTCGGATGAAGAGATATTAAAATAATTAATATTTTTAATGAGACCCTAAAGTCTAAACTTAGGAAAATTAAAATATTAATGTGTATTAATATAATGGGGGTGAGAAAGTTCTAAATAACGAGGATCAAGCCAAATCTAATCTTAGCCGTTGAATCTCGGATTAGGGACTTAATCTCGGCTATTGAATCGACAACAAGAAAAGTATAAGAGGAGGCTTGAGGGTCAATTGGAGATACACGAAAAGAGATCAGTCAGTTCGATTTTTTGTGGTGAGGTTTGTTGAGGAAATCGAACAAGTGATCAGTTGCAGTGAGGGGCAGTTCAGCAGGAGGCTGAAGAATACATATCAGAGAGGCAACAAAGAGTTGGAGGATGTATCATACAGCCTAGGATGGCTGACGCAGAGGCTAAGGAGGTCATCGCAAAGGACGCAGAAGCGGCAGAGATAGACAAAGAGGACGCAAACGCTGATGCAGAAAGCCTAGAGGTTGACACAAACAATGCTGAGGCTGTAGAGGCTGACGCTGGGCTAAAGAGGCTGCATTGAGGAGGTTTTGTGGGGTAGACTGAGAGCAGATTAGCCGAGAGAGGGTGACGTAGTTCTAGAGGAGTGCTTGGAGCAACTTTCGCTGTCCAGCACAAGGAACAATCAGAGTCATTGTGGGTTTGTTCATCCGGCTGCTGATTTGCTGGAATATCTGTCTCTAGAGAGAGGTTATACTGCCAAGGAAATTCTTTGAAGGGTGAGCCATTTCTGGCACCCTAGTTGTATTCAAAATCTGCTTAATAATAAAACCCTCTATACACTGTGCTGGTGTTCCCGCATAGGGTTTTTCTGGGGATGATTGCCCAAAAATAACGGTTTCCCTTGTGTTGTCTTAGTTTATTTCAATTATTGATCTGTAGAGATGTGAAGGCTGCATTTGTGTTTACTTCGATATTTATGCATTTAAATAACTTGTTAATGTAAAGAACAAGTAGGAGATAGTAAACCAGATATTGTAGTAGGGGTTTTTGATGTGTTAGATTCATAAATTTTCACACGGTATCAGAGCGATTGTAGTTCAAGGAGGACCTAAGACACCAACAGAAGAAATCTGAGGATTTGCAGCAGAGAAGCAGTTGTCTCGAGAGATAGTGTTGTTCCAGAGTTGAAGAGGCAAGAGAAGAAGTGATGCAGTGCAAAAAGGGTGACGCAGAGGCTCACGCGGAGCTTGCGTCATCATTCTGACCTAGGAGGGGAAGACACAGTCGCTGGGAGGAGCCCACGCAGTAGTTGTGTCAACATTCCAGGCCAGCGCATAGGCAGAGGGGGGCAGATCAGGCCTACACAGTGCCCAGTCATCTTTCTCAGCCAGGAAGGATTGACGCTAAGGCTAGGGGGAGCTGATCCAACTCTCACTGTCATTGCTCAGAGCCAGAAGGGCTCAGATTCTTCAGTTGGCGGGCTAAGGGAGCTGTGCAGATTAGGATTCGAGGAGCTGGTGGGATGCTGTTTCTGTCTGTGCAGAACAGTGTCTAAGGAGATAGAACCAAGGTAGAGGGAAGCACTACCTCGACGGATTTCTAGCCAAGAAATCCAGATCCGAGTTGCAGCAGCAAAGGGAGATTGGAGAGGAGTGATTCGACAGTTGGCAGATTTCCAAGAGGGAAGTCGAGACTCAGAGGGAGCCTAGGAGAGGAACTAAGATGGCAAAGAATGGATTGAGGCATCTGGACAAATTGGATGGGGCTTCCAATTTTGTCATCTGGGAGGCCGAATCCTAGCAATCCTGGATAAACATTGCATCAAGGACTATGCCTTGAAAACCGTAGCTGTCCTAGTTGACCCAAATGCAAATGAGAAGTATGAGGAGGCCATGGCGAAGGCGAAATGCATGATTCTAGACGGGGTCAAGGATCATGTCATAACACATATTGTTGAGAAGAACACAACAAATGAGATGTGTCAGACGCTGACCACCTTATACCAGGGCTCTTTCGTGCGACAAAAGATGCTATTGGAGAATCAACTGAGGTCATATCAGATGTAGAAAGGAGAGGAGATAGATTCGTTCCTTCTCAGGTTGCAAGGAATTTACGAACAACTTACTTCTGTGGGGGACACACTAGATCCAAAGTTTATGGTCAGGATTGCTTTGAATGCAGTCTCCGAGGATTGGGAGACATTTGTCCAAAGCATTTTGGGCAGAGCGACTCTCCCTAGTTGGGAAGAAGTGTGGGTAGCTCTACGATAGGAGGAGATCATGAGGTTGACCAAGGCGGGGAGTAGCGGTAAGGGAGTTCAAGTCAAGAAAGAGGAGGAGGAGGAGGATGCGACTCTAGCATCTGCGGGACAAGGAGGGAAGAGGAAGAAGAAGGACATCTCCAAGGTCAAGTGCGTCAATTGTGGGGAGCTGGGACATTATGCATCTCAGTGCCCCAGGAAGAAAGGCAAGGGAGAAGCTTTCGACTCAAAGGCAGCTCCAGTAAAGGTGGAGAAGGATGTCAAGACTAATGACCCGTTGTAGTCAGGAGGACTACATGCAGGAGCAAGATCCTTGAGATGCCCAAACTCTTGGATCACATGATAGCAACAAAGGGCTTCAACATCACGAGGCTTCTAGACTGACCAGGATGTCAGTATTTGGGTGAAGTCAGTTACTTACCTCTCGATAACTGAGCTTTATTGCAACAGTTAGCAGTGGTAGTGGCAGTGTCATGGGTAGCAGTACAGGGAGCAACAGTGTAGTGGATGTGAGACAGCAGGCCAAGCATCAACATAGGTACCGATGCGGAGGATCAGTGTGATGTTTCTATGGTGAAGCATTACGAGAGCACATTCCTCTCTAAGAGGGAGTGTTGATTTTTGGTACCATCGGATGTGCTCTAGCCATGAAAATTGGTGGAGAGGCTAAGGCACATGAGATCTCCAAGACCCATAAATCGTTCGGAGAAATTCCACCCAGATGAAGGGATATTAAAATAATTAATATTTCTAATGAAACCCTAAGTCTAAACTTAGGAAAATTAAAATATTAATGTGTATTAATATAATATGGGTGAGAAAGTTCTAAATAACGAGGATCAAGCCAAATCTAATCTTAGTCGTTGATTAGGGACTTAATCTTGACCGTTGAATTTGTGAAAATTTCTAAACTGAAATTCTATTACTGCAGCAACTGATTTATTTCACCTACTTATTATTCTCAGTAAGTTATTTACGAATTCCTTCAACAAATATTAAAATAAATTCTACTGCAGTTATCACACAATTACCCAGAGAAAAATACATGCACAAGAATTAATCACATCGACACAATTATTTTTGGACAATTGTCCCGGGAAAAGCTCAATGTAGGAAAATCGGTGCAACAGATGAGGGCTTTCTTAATCTTCAGCAGCAATTTCTTTTACAAGGAATGATTTTTAGAGAGAAACTAAAAGAAAACACTTGAGACTTTCCCTCTGAGATTATCTGACACTTTGGAGACCTTGCTCCCACTTTTGCGTCACCCCTGTGTCACTCTGATTGACCCAGCGTTGCTCTGAGTGGCTCTACGTCCCTCTGCGTCAGATTGCGTAGGCACTGTGTCTCTCCTTTGGACTGCGTCTCTCTTTTTGTGCTGTCTTCCACTGCCCCTGCGTCACTTCCTCCTCGATCTCTGCTTGCTGCTGAAGCCCTCCTCTTCCTCCACTTTACAACTCCCCTTGAAATCGATCTCCTCTTCCTTGAGAATCGAATTTCTTTGAGATATTGAGTATCTGCTTGTGTATCTCCAAATGACTCTCAAGTCTTCTCTTATACTTTTCCCGTTGATGATTCAACGACCGAGATTAAGTCCCTAATCAACGGCTAAGATTAAAACAGACTTGATCCTCGTCTCTTAGAAGCTTCTCATCCTTATCTTTATTAATACACATTAACATTTTTATTTTCCCAAGTGTAGACTTAGGAACCCATTAAAAATATTAATTATTTTAATAACTCCTCATCTGGATGGAATTTCTCAAAACGATTTTTGGGTCTTGGAGATCTCATGTGCCTTAGCCTCTCCTCCAAATTTCAAGCCTAGAGCACATCTGATGCTTCCACAAATCAACACTCTCTATTAGCGAGGAATGTGCTCTAGTCATGCTCCATCACTGAAACAGGACACTGATGCTTGGCCTGCTACCTCACATCATCTGCACTGCTGCTTTTTGTACTGCTGCCCATGACACTGCCACTGCCACTGCTACATCTGTGCTGTAGTTCCCTCTCAACATGCTGTATCATGCTACCCATAGCACTGCCACTGCTAACTGCTGCACTGCAACTTCCGATACTTATCCATTATTGAAATGGATTCTTTACTATCCCCATCTTCTCCTTGAAATGAACAAACTTTGTTCTTCCTAGAGCCTTGGTGAGGATGTCTACCACCTGTTCTCCTATAGGAGTGTACCTCAATTGTACTGCCCCTCGTTGGACATAGTCTCTAATAAAGTAACACCTGATATCAATGTGCTTCGACCGATCATGAAATATTGGATTATCAGAGAGCTTGAAGCAACTCTGATTATCACACATGATCCTCGTCGCTTCCATCTTCCGCTTGAATAGGTTCACAAGCAATTTCCTAAGCCATATGGCTTCGCACGAAGCTGTGCTAGCTGCCATATATTTTGCTTCAGATGAGCTCAGAGCCACGGATTTTTGTTTCCTATTGCACCAGGAGGTCATTCCTGATCCAATATTGAAACAATACCCAATTATACTTTTCCGATCTATTGAACTTCCAGCCCAATCTGCGTCAGTGAACCAACTCAGCCTGATATCATTGCCTCTGGTGTACAATAGTCCATGCTCGACTGTTCCTTCTATATACTTGAGAACATGTTTCGTTGTTGCCCAATGCGCCCTCTTAGGTTCTACTATGAACTAACCGAGAGTGTTGACAACATAACAAATGTCTGGCTTGGTACTGACCCTATGAATTGTTTGTACAAGGTGAGATCAACATCTTTATCTTCTGATGCATCAATCTTCTTCCAGTTGGTGATCATTGGAGTAGCCATAGGTCTACTGTCTTACAATCTGAATCTCTTCAAGATTTCTATAGCATATCTCCCTTGTCCCAGGCAGATCACACCCTTCTGCTGCCAAACTTCCAACCCCAGAAAATAATGCATTTGTCCCAAATCCTTCATGTCAAATTTTGTGGCTAGGTTCTTCTTGTAGTCTTTGATGAGCCTGGATGATCCTGTCAGGAAGAGATCATCCACATAAAACACTAGGATTTGGGGCTCATTCTCTACAGCTAGATAGTAGAGATTAGGGTCTGTGTCACTCTTGACGAACCCCATCTTTTGCAAGTAGCCATCAATTCAACTGTACCATTCCTTAGGTGCCTGTTTCAACCCATACAAGGCTTTCGTTAATATGCATAAATTAGATTTCTTCTCATGTGTCTCAAAACCTTGTGGTTGTTCGATGTATACTTCCTCTTCTATTACCCCGTTCAAGAATTTCATCTTGATATCCATCTAATGGATCTCGCACCCCATCTGCACTGCAAGAGATATCACGGTCCTCGTAGAAGTATTCTTGGCTACTAGTGCGAAGGTTGCTTCGTAGTCTATCCCTTCCTTTTGAGCATTCCCCTTAGCCATGAACTTGACTTTGTATTTCTCCACACTGCCGTCTGCAACATTTTTGACCTTGTAGATCCATCTCGAACCTACCATTGATTTGTCTTGAGGCCTAGGTACCACTTCCCAGACATCATTGACCATTATAGAGCTAACTTCCTCCACCGTAGCATCTACCCATACTTGATGCTGAACGACCTCCTGAAACCTAGAAGGTTTCCCAACCTGAGCTACTAAGGCCTGGTATCTGTCTGGCTATCTTCGCTCCCTTTTACTATTCTTGGGTGCACCAATGAAGTCTTCTGCATCTCGTAGAATCTATCGGAGTTCCCGGCTCATTCTTCCACTGGTAGTAGGTACGTCTATCAACTCCTCTTCTCCCTGAGATTCCTCCTGTTCTGAAGCCTTGTCTTCAGGAGGATTTCTTGTACCAGTTTTCGTTGGTTGAAGTGGTCTGACCAACGGCTCGTCTTTCGGCTGCTCCTCGGAAGGCATTTCTCGGGATTTCTGAAAGCTCTATCCTCCATGAACTTTACATGCCGCCGAACTATGACCTTCCTATTCCTTGGAAGATAGACTCTGTATGCCTTAGCATTCTCGCTATATCCGACAAGATATCATTTCTTAGTAGTTTGATCTAATTTCTTTCTCTTTTCTTTGGGTATACGACAATATGCTAAACTCCCAAATATCCTGAAATGACTGACTTCAGGTGTCTTCCCTGTGAAGACCTTCTCCGGAGTGATTTTGCCTAATGCCCTGTGAGGAGTCCTGTTCTGGACATAAATTACCGTTCTGCATGCTTTTGCCCACTGGAATTTAGGCATATCCTGATCATACAGTATTGCCTTAGCTGCTTCCACAATGGTCCTGTTTTTCCTTTCTGCTACTCCATTCTGCTGCAGATTGTAGGGAGCTGTCCTCTCCCTTCTGATGTCTTCCTTAGCGCAAAAAACAGTGAAATCCTTATCAACATACTCTCCACCATTATCCGAGTGCAACACTTTTATCTTCTTTCCTGTCAGATTCTCCACTAAAGCCTTGAACTCTTTGAATTGACTGAAAACCTCATCCTTGGTTTTCAGAAAGTAGATCCAAGTCTTCCTGGAATGGTCATCGATGAATGTGACGAAGTACTCGGCACCACTAAGAGCTTTTGTGGACATCGGTTTGCAGATATCTGAGTGTATCAATCCTAGGACACTCTTCGCCCTATTGTTAATTTGTTACTTCTGGAAAATGTAGCTTTGGCATACTTGCCCAGAGCGCACCCTCTACATACATCATCCCGTTCAGTACTTAGTTCTGGAATTCCTGATACTGTTTTCCTGAGAATTCTAATAGCCCCATGGTGTAAGTGTCCCATCCTCCTGTGCCATAGCTCATTCAAGTCTTTGTCTCCATCACTGCTTATCAATGCCATTAGTGATTCTAGCTGTAACCTGTACAACCTGTTACCTGTGATTCCAATCTAAGCCTTCTTTTTCCAACTTGGGTGTTTGACATATACTTTCTCCTTAATGAAGAAAACATCATAGCCCTTGTTTTGAAGTTGAGATACGGGAAGTAAGTTCATCCCCAATCCCGACACATGCAACACATTGGTTGTCCGAAGTTGCTCTCCTGCTTCGGTTTGAAAAACTATGGTACCTTTTCCAACTGGAGTACACTTTGCCTTATTCCCCATGGTGATTTGAAAATTCATTCTTTCTTTCTGATAATCTGAAAGACATTCTTCGGATTCCTGTCATATGCTAGGAAGCTCCATTGTCTATATACCAAACCTCCAAGGAGGCAGAGTTTGCAAGGCAAGCGACTTCTTCTTCTAGTACGGAAGCTAACATCGAATATTTGTCCCTTATGCATCCTTCTGAAAATCTGCGTGAGTCCCTTTGAGTGGATGCCTCTGCATCATGCTCTTGACCCATAATCAATTTTCCTTTCTGGTTGTCGGATCTCTGCTTTGATACCATGTGAAAATTTCTAAACTGAAATTCTATGACTGCAGCAACTGATTTATTTCACCTAATTATTATTCTCAATAAGTTATTTATGAAATTCCTTCAACAAATATTAAAATAAATTCTACTGCAGTTATCACACAATTACCAAGAGAGATATATATGCACAAGAATCAATCACATCGACACAGTTATATTTGGACGATTGTCCCCGGAAAAGCCCAATGTAGGAAAATCGATGCAGCAGATGAGGGGTTTATTAATCTTTAACAACAATTGCTTTTACAAGGAATGATTTTTACAGAAAAACTGAAAGAAAACACCTGAGACTTTTCCTTAGAGACTATTTGACACTTATGAGATCCTGCTCCCACTTTTGCGTCACCCCTGCGTCACTTTGATTGACCCAACGTTGCTCTGAGTGGCTCTGCGTCCCTCTGCATCAGCTTGCATAGGCCCTGCGTCGACTGTGTCTCTCTTTCTGCGCTATCTTCCACTGCCCTTGCATCACCTCCTCCTCGATCTTTGCTTGTCGCTGAAGCCCTCTTCTTCCTCCACCCTGCAACTCCCTCTGAAATCAATCTCCTCTTCTTTGAGAATCGAATTTCCTTGAGATACTGAGTATTTGCTAGTGTATCTCCAAATGACCCTCAAGTCTTCTCTTATACTTTTCCTGTTGATGAAACAACGGCCGAGATTAAGTCCCTAATCAACGTCTAAGATTAAAATAGACTTGATCCTCGTCTCTTGGAAGCTTCTCATCCTTATCTTTATTAATACCCATTAATATTTTTATTTTCCTAAGTCTAGACTTAGGAACCCATTAAAAACATTAATTATTTTAATAACTCCTCATCCTGATGGAATTTATCAAAACGATTTTTGTTTCTTGGACATCTCACATGCGTTAGCCTCTCCTCCAAATTTCAAGGCTAGAGCACATTCGATGCTACCACAAATCAAAAGAATCATCAACAGGAAAAGTATAAGAGGAGGCTTGAGGGTCAGTTGGAGATACACCAAGAGAGATCAGTCAATTCGATTTTCTGGGGTGAGGTTTGCTGAGGAAATCAAACAAGTGATCAGTTGTAGTGAGGGGAAGTTTGGCAAGACGCAGCGCAGAGCCTAGGAGGGTTGACATAGAGGCTAAGGAGGCAAACACAGAGGATGTAGAAGCTGCAGAGGCATACACAGAAGACGCAGAAAGCCGTAGAGGTTGATGCAGACAACGCAAAGGCTATAGATGCTGACTCTGGGATGAAGACGCTGCGGTGAGGAGGTTATGTGGCGTAGACTGAGCAGATTAGCTGGGAGAGGGTGACGCAGTTCCAGAGGAGTGCTTGGAGTAGCTTTCGCTGTCCAGCACAAGGAACATCTAGAGTCACTGTGGGGTTGTTCATCTGGCTGCTGATTTGCTAGAATATCTATCTCTGGAGAGAGGTTCTACTGCCAAATAAATTCTCTGAAGGGTGACCCATTTCTGGCACCCTAGTTGTATTTAGAATCTGCATAGTAAGAAAACCCGCTATATGCTGCACCGGTTTTCTTGCATTGGGTTTTTCCGGGGATGATTGTCCAAAAATAACGGTGTCCATTGTGTTGTCTCAGTTTATTTCAGTTATTGATCTGTATAGATGTGAATGCTGCATTTGTGTTTACTTCGATATTTATGCATTTAAACTACTTGTTAATGTAAAGAACAAGTAGGAGATAGTAAACCAGATATTGCAGTAGGGGTTTCTAATGTGTTAGATTTAGAAATTTTCACATGATTCACTGGCTTGAATATGCTGCAGAGGTTCACAGTAAACGAAATGTCGGGCTGTAACGTGGATAACAAAATGGGATAGAGGAGTATGGGCGTAGACGGCTAGGAACACGCGAGGGAAGGAGTGGACGACAGAGAACAGTGGTGCGGGGAGGGACTGTGAACAAGGCGATGGAGGGCGGCGACAGAGCTGCAGCTTGTGCATTTGTCAGCGATGGTGGCAACGATTATGTTCGTTTGGGCGGTTGTCGAGTGGCTAGGTGGTTGTGCTCTGTTCACCCTCCCACGACTTCAACGGCCACTGGTAACTATTTGTAGGCACATATAGTGTGGAGTCCGAGTGACAACAGTGTGCAACAACGGTGGTAGTTGGTCGGTGGCAGAGGTGGACGGTCTGATGGATAGTAGTGTGGATGGCAAAGTTGTGGGTGGTTGGTGCTATGACTTTTCCAGCCAGGGGTGTCCTGATGGTAGGCAGGTAAGTCTGTTTTTAATTTTAATTTTTTGTTTTTGTTTTGTTTTGTTTTTTTTCTCTTATATTATTTTTTTGTATTTCTTTTTCTTTTTTATTTCTTGTATTTTTTATTTTTTGAATGGCCAAAGGCTTGAGTGGTGATATGGAGAAACTCCAACTTTGAGCGAAACGCTTCAATTATACAACAAAAATGTTGATGAATGTTGATGGCGAAGGGCCAGATCAGACTGGCTCTCTGAGCAGTGGTTAAGCGGCTAGAGGATCGAGCAACTCTAATACCAAATGAAGCGAACAAAGTTCCTTCTTTAGATTAATTACTCGAGAAGACTTGGAATATAGAGATATCCATGAGGATAAAAATATTATATATTAAATGTGTAAATAAGATTGATACAAATGAAAGTGAGAGGCTTGCTTATATACCAAGCAGGTGTCTCTTCATGGAGAGTCATGTCTCATTTAGACATGACTCTTTAACCTAATTACTTATTAACTAATCATTATTTATGATTATTATCATTTACATGATTTCCTGTATATTTATTCATAACATTGCATCATTTCCTTCACAATGTTAGTTACTGACGAATATTTCCTGTCGGTTCTCTATCTATTCATTTTTCTCTATCACTGATGCTGAGTAGTGCTTCATCTGTTCTAAGGCTTACCTCTCCGATTTACTCTCTCAAATCTTCTTCTTTTCTTTTCTTATGCTTTCATTTCTATCTTTCGATGTATTAGCATTTAGAAGTGATCTATACACTTCCATAGTTCAGTGTTGACTTGCTGTATATCCTAGTTCTATTGACCTTTTCTGTGGCCATGCATGCCAATTAATAAATATATTTTCTCATCTAATATTATCTAGATCGTATTACGGTAGTAACAGGCTGGAACAATATCCTTCATTCTTTGTGGAATTCACTTGATATAGTAATGCCTTGGAAGTCTTTTACATGTGCTGGATTTCATTGGCAATTCCCTTCTCTCTTACCTGTTAGTTCAAGCATAGTAAGGTTGTAACGGTATGGAGAGATATGCTTGATTCCTTTAGGAATGCACTTGATAGAGTGATGCTATTGCCTGTGGATGTCTTGATTATGTTGTGATGGATTCTATTCGTGATTCCCTTCTCCATTACCTGTTAGTTCAAACTTCAAGTAGGTGGTATTTGCTTAGCTATGCGTAACCAGTGCTTTCAGTCATTTGAATACTCTAAAATGCTGCTTCAAGTTATTCTTCTTGAGTGCTTAATATAAAGCTAACCACTAAACTATACTAACCTTGAACCCTAGTATGGGGTTTTGCTGCTCTGTATGTGGAGATTTCATTAACTTATACAGTTAGCCTGTTGCTGATTGAACGCTCCATGCCATGCAGAAGTCGGGCATAAATTGAAGCAAAGGTTGCATGCAAGTCATTCAAGAAATCGAGATGCTGAGGATACTGGAAGAATGATTCTGAAATCTGTTGATGTGCAACAACAATTATCCCATGTGCCACAAGTACAAGCTGTTGAAACTCAAGAAGATACTGTTTTAAAAATGATCACAAAGGAAAAGGATGCACTTGAAAAAGAAGTCATAAACATACGACAACAGATGGAATCATTGAAAGGAAACATTACAGAGAAGGTATCACTTCTTCCAAATTTATTGCTGTGATGCAGTTTTTTCCCAACATATGATTTCTTCATAAACATGAAGAGATTTGATAAACATGTTTTGGATACTTGGTTACAGTTTCAGGGACAGGCACTGCGGGGCCCAAGACCATTTCTCTTCCTTTTCTATCTTCATTATTTTTAGAAAATCACGTGTAATTCCATGATATTTCTAAGGTTGTGATTTTTATTGTATTATCCTTGTTTCTTGTTGAATGTTATGCCTTCTCGATTTTTTCATGTATACTATCCCAACAGGGCCATGGAATTTGTTATTTGTTTATGATGACTATATGACTGTGGTTGTATATGATATAAGGATACAGTTTCTCTATATGAATTTAGAAGTATGAACACTCATAGAGAGTGCATTGGGTTTTTAAATTAAAAAAATTGATATTTTTTACTGACAATTGTGTTTCCAAATATACATTGATGCATGATATCAGAAAGTGAGTCTAGACTGTAAACATTTGATATTGTATTGGGCTTTACTGACATAGAAATATAAAATTTGTAAAAATGTTAATGGGGTGCAAAAAGTTGATGGGTTGCCAAAATATTAATGGCACCGTGTTACAAGGTTAGAATGGAAGTGGCTCAAATGCTAAACAATCCATCAACTGTTAGAAGGTGATTTGTTAGAGTAAGGTTCAATTACCAGTACTGAACGAAGGAAAACGACTCAACTGGTAGTTGCATTCATGGGATCTTCTTCCTCCAAAACCTATTTTTATATAAAAAACATTTCCTTTGTAATGCCTTCCCTGTTGACAGTTGGCAGCTTAGGGATGAATTTCCGTAAATAAAATTTCATTTCTGATAATTCTGGAGTGACATTCTAAAAATAGAAAGTCATGTCTAACATCTTAAGTATGACTTTTCAAAAATAGTAAATCACCTGGTATATCAATTGATAATCATGTATAGTTGATGGAAAATCACTCAACTTATCATTAATTTTGACTTAATTATCAATATTATCATTATTGTTATCAATATTCTTATGATACTATGATATTATTATCAAAAAGAAATTCAAATCACCTTACCTTCATACTTCGCACACCTCTCTTTGATGTCTCATATGACTCTACGCTACTTTCTTATTAAAGACTTGACATATTCCTCTTGCACTGTCATTGTAGGCATGTCATATAAGATTCCTCTTACGCACTCTTTAAAGCATTTGTTACACTCTCTCTTAAATACATAAGTTACAAAGGCATGCGTACCTCTCCTTAAATGGCATTTGTTACGCTCTCTCCTTAAGGGCATGAGTTACACTCAAGGCATGCGAGTTTCCTCCATTGAAGCCATGCGATACCTTTCTCCATAATGGTTTAAGTTACTCTTCTCTATTTGGTATACGAGTTACTCTAAGACATGCTTGTCCTTTATGGCATGAATTCGTTGCGCCTCCTATATATATGTGTCTCATATCTTCTCCCCTCACTACTTGTGCATCGTGAAAGAAGGATTCAAAATTGTGAGAGAGAGTTGGAGAGACTTGAAGAAGATTGTAAGAAGAGAGACTTGGAGAGTAAGAGCAGAACTTGAAGGTTGATTTAATGTTTGGATCAACGACTACTATCAGTTATCTTCATGCTACAACTTGTTCAGATTTGGGTGAACTTACTCATTCTCTTAATCACTCATTGTACTTTTTATTTCTGCTAAACAATTGATATCTAATAGAAGAAGAATTTGGTTGGGGTTTCCCCTTGTGGGTTTTTCCCTGGTCATTGGACCTAAATTATTTGTCTCATTCTGTTCTTGGTTGTCTTTCTTTGTGCATTTGGTTTATCTTCTATCTAGAATTGCTTAACTAGTATTGCAGCATAAAGAAGTTTTATTATAAGTGATTGTTACAATAGAGAACATTAGATTTTAACATGGTATCAAAGCTTCGGTAAAGACAAACTCAAGAAGATAAAGAGGTGTCACTTCTTATTTGCTGCTCCTTTCTTGCTGCCCCTTTGAAGATCCTATTTGCTACTGAAATAAGATCTTATTTGCTGTCCTATTTGAAGCGGAAATAAGGAGATTTTATTTGTTGTCCTATTTATTTTTGAAATAAGGAGATCTTATTCGCTGTCCTATTTGCTGCTGAAATTTGTTAGACTTGGTCAAGATGTTTTCTTCTTACTTCAAGAATGAAGATAAGCTGAATGGTGCTTCAAATTTTGGTCCATGGAAGACAAGGTTGGATATTAGTATATTACCCTTGAGGAGCATGATGTACTGATATATGTTGAAGCTGAGGTAGCATATCCACCAGAAAATTCGAATGCTGCTATCAAGGCTAGATACAAGAAAGGAGAAGTCAAGGCTAAAAAGATTATCCTTGATTCTCCTAGAGACCATCTCATCACTTATGTATTCAACTTGAAGAAATCTAAGAAATGTTTGACAAGCTGATTGGAATGTATTCAGTAAACAACTTGAGTCAAATCCTTGCTTTGAAGAATCAACTCAAGGACATTGAGATGAATACAGGAGAGACCATTCAAGCATATTTCACGAGGATATCAAAATCAAGGATCAACTGTCAACAATTGGTGAAATTGTATTTGATAAAGAGCTAGTGCTGATTATGGTTGGAGGTCTTTCTTCAACTTGGGAAACACTTATTACTTCCATCAACAACAATGATAAGTTTCCCACATTTGATGTGCTCCTGGGAATGTGTAGTCAAGAAGAGGCCAAAATGATTTCTAGAGGAAAAATTCCCAAGCATGAAGAGGGAGAACTTCAACTTACTGCCTTTATTGTTCATGAAAAGAAGCAGAAAGGAGGAAGAGGTAATCACTTTTTAAGAAATCCTGCTCTCAGATCCAACAACTCCTATAAATGGAGCAGGGACTTATCAAAAGTTCAATGCTACAACTGCCATAAGCATGACCACTATGCTCGTAACTGTCCAGAAAACAGAAGAGCACCAAGATCCAACTACGACAATCGTAGCAACAACTTCAGATCTGATTATATAAGAAGAAGAGAAGCACTTGTTGCTCGTAAAGAAAACTACCGTTCTTCCAAGACTTCAAGAAACCCAAGGTATGATAATAATGTAGCTGACGCACAATCAGAGTACGTTCTCGTTTTTGTTTTTTTTCTAGTTCCTCTCCTACAGTTTCTTGTGATAGCTAGTTGGTTGATAATGGTGCCTCAAGACACTTTACTGGTTATAAAGAGGTTCTCTCAAATTTGGTTGAGAGGGAGACATAATTGAAAATTATACTAAAAGATAACTCTTGTTATGTTTCTTTTCATCTGGATAAAGGTAAAACCATATCTCTTCAAGAAGTTTTGTATGCCCTTGGTTTGAAAAAGAATCTTGTATCTATATGCGCCTTAGAAGATAAAGGAATGAAAGTTGCTTTCATAAATAGAAAAGTTATCGCCTTGTCAATGAGATCTAGCATGAGAGATACCTTCAGTCTAGGATTGAAATTTGAAGGTCTTTATAAAGTCAATGTAAGGCATACTGAGATAAAATCTCCTTGTATGCTGAGTTCGATATACTATTTTTGACTAAGGAAAATTATAGAATTCCTAAGTCAACACTAAGAGAAAGTAAGACTATGCCTTGGCCTCACATGTGGGTTCTCTTGCCAAATTTAGTGCACTTCTAAATTTAGTAGAACCCTTCCTTCTCTAACTTCAATTATCACTCCCTTTTAGAGAGGAAGGTGTTCTGTACCACACCCAATTTGTCTCTGAAGTAGATGACTCTGCCTCTTGCCAATGCCTTGGTCAAGATATCTGTTGTTTTCTCCTATATAGATATGTACTGAAGTCTGACTTCACCCCTTTGAACATAATCTTTGATATGATGGTACCTAATCTCGATATGCTTTGTCATGAAACACTAAATTTTTAGAGAGCTTGATGCAACTTTGATTATCATAGTTTATGATTGTGGGTTCCAACCACTAGATGGACAACCCTGAGTGCTGAAATATACACCCTTTACGCTTTAGATGTCTCGCTATTTCCCATGGAAATACCCTTCTCTAATGTGGGCTCCAACTTCTTCTTACTATCTAAAGATACATGGCAGTAAATAAGATTGCCAAAAATTCGGAAGTGAGACACATCAGGCCTCTTGCCTTTTAAAGCTTCCTTTGGTGTGACTTGGCCAAAGACCCAGTGTGGATTCTTGTTCTGTAAAAGGATTGTAGTGTTGCATGCCTCTACCCAAATAAACATGGGTAGCTCTTGGTCATGCAACATAACCCTAACCCCTCCAACAACTCTCTAGTTCTTGTGCTTAGCCACCCGTCTTTGAACTCCGCGAACTTCGAGAAGGCCTGATCTTTCCTCTATATTGTTGAAGAAAGTGTAACTAGGTTCGTTATTTACAAATGTAATTTTGACCTTTGTACTTGTCAAGAAAAAGAAATATTATTTTTGTAAATTATAACAATGAGTTTCTTGCTCATTCCGTAGTTCTAGGAAAGTCAAAGAGTCAAAGACATGTAAAGAACTCTTCTTGAGCATATGTGTAATGTATACAAGTCCATAGAAATGTCAAGTAGCCCTCCAAGACAAGCTTAATAAGAAGTCTGCAAGCTAAATGATGTGAAAGACAATCATGTCGGCCTCAATGCGTATATAGATGTCAGGTCGGCTCAAAAATGAAGTCACAACGGTTCACTGGTTCATGTCGGTTTGCATACATGGATAAACATCTATAAATACGCAGTTGGAGTCACCACAAACAAGGAAATTCAGATAAGTGTTTGCAACTGCGGAAGAGGACAAAACTCCTCTCTAAGTCTTGATGAGCACAACGAAGTATAGTATCTCGGCATACGATCTCAATGGATACTCTGTCTCAGTGAAGGAGGAGAATACATTGCCTCGGCATTCCTGTGATGTCAGTCTCAACGCAATCACAGCCTCGGCCTCCTCATGATCACAATCTTCAACATAGTGATATAAAACATAGTTACTCTAATCGTGGATGGAGCAATACACCCTCGACATATGTACAGTCTCTAGATCTTAGTTCTTTAGTGGGTAATACAATAAGGATCTTTGAGCAGGCAGAAAACACAACAGATGATCTAAGTGATGTTGCAGTGCTCTCTTAATGTACTAAACGCAATCACGAATCTAAACGATCTCGCAGTGCTCTCTACAAACTAAACGTAGTCACTAAGTGATCTTGTAGTGTACCCTTAGCATATCATATAATCACAGTTACAGTCTCGGATTAAGGGTGGCAAAAAGGATCTCAGTGATCTCACCAATTGCGATGAATAGATCCTATAGTAACACGATTCGGCATGACATACAATTTGGATGAAGTCATGAACTCGGTCTCAGTTTGATGAATACATAATCACAAATGAGAATGTAGAAATAATATCATAAAACTACAGTGAAGTTCTAAAAATGAGGCAACAATAATGATATTATTATTATAAGAAGAATTTCGGCGTAAATCACATAAAGAAAGACCTTTGTCGACGCGTTTCGAACCAACTAGTGTGGTTCATCGTCAGGACAAGTTGAAGAGACAGATCTAGTCTAGCGTGTTAAATAGTTCGAGTAGAGATTCCAACAGCTAAAAAAGATTAATAGCTAATTTTTGACCCAAGGACCCTGTTAAATTATTATTATTCTTACTATTTATTATTTTATTTGTGGAAATAAGTTA
>APFE030053945.1:0-17441 GCA_000404065.3 Pinus taeda
CCCCTAGCCAAGTAGGCTAAAACAGTGCCAACTGGTTCTGCAGGAAGCCAGAAGGCCATTTCTACAAGAAATCCAAAAATTGTTTCTACAGGAAGCCAAAAAACGGTCAGCACAGGACTTTCTACACGAAGTCTAGAAAAAGGGCAAGGGAAGGAAGAATCTCCTAAGATTCTAGCTAGGGAGGCAACAACTATGCTGGCTGCCCTTAGCACATCTCCAAAGTAGAAAGAAAAGTGGAAGAGGGAGCCTTCCATGTATTTTAAGGCAAGAAGAAGCACGAGGATTAAAACTGGTATACCAAAGGAGAAATAGTCCAAAGGACCAATTATAGTTGAAGACACCCCATCCAAACAAAAGACATCCATCACATATGAGCGGGGAAGCCTGAAGACATCCACATGGAAAGAAAGGATGGAAAAATTGAACTCAGAGGCCTCTCTACAGGATGCCAAGGCTGCTCTACAGGAAACATTGGCTAGGTTGAAGGAGACCGAAAATATGGAGGAAAAAGCAGCCAAGTCATCATTGGAGGAAGAGAAGGATGATACCACTATGGAACTGAGCCCCCAGCCTAGCCTGGGCTCTTATTATAACTTCTTAGAGGCCGGGAAAATCATTCCTCAAAAATTCATTGTGCCACTTTTCCTAGCACTAAAGGAAGAAAGAGTAAGGACCCACACTTGGATGAAGATCGCTAAATCCAAGGGGGTGGCAGATATAGGTATTATGGATGAAAAGCTCAAGGATGCCCAAAGAGAATTGGCAAGGGTACGGCATGTGGAGAGCTACCAGTAGGCCAAGCTACGAGAAGAGAATGAGCTGCTTAGACAGCAACTACAGTCACAAGGACAGAGGAAAGAAGACAGGCCTCACCTCTTGGGAGAATAGCAGCAACAGGAGGAGGCCACAATAGCCAAAGATACCACAGAAGAGACTCAAAGAAAGGAAGGAATGCAACCTGAACTTGAGACATTAAACCGACAACTACATGAAAGAGAATTGCAAGCAGGCTTAGAAATATAGTCTCTAAAGCAGCAGATACAAGAGAAGGAGGCCCAACTGGCCTGCATGGCCAGTTGGGCAATGGAAGCTCTGTAATGTAGGCAGCCGGTCAAATCCTACGCCCTATACCTCAAGGATAAATGGCTGCAATTTTAGATCAACACTTCGGCACAGAGGGGTATCACCCAAATCCAAAACCCCCACCAATTCATGGCTTTATGTAACAGCAGTTCGTCAGAAGACAAGGCCAAGCTATCAGAGTTCTACCTTCATAATTTGTCCCTTCCCAACATGACCTTGTGGGACCCCAACATAGCAGTAGGGGACATGCAGATTATCGCCATGACCTCATGGCTAAACCATGAAGAAAAGAGAGCAGTAGAGGTCAGAAATGTCATGTCCCGGGAACTACAAGAACCACTGTTGATTAGAGCAGAGCCAGGAAACCCCTCAGCATTGATAGCCACCCACCAGCACCTAGAAAACAACTCTCAGGCCCTGCTAGAGTACATGGATCATCAAGCTCAGGCCATAGCACATTTTAAGGAGATGGAGTGACTATTGGGGGACAACTGTGTTCATGCTTGCACCCGTAAGTGGAACACATTGTCCCACAGCCTCAAAATCAGGGAATACCACACCCCAAGTGGAATGAGGAAGGCCTTGGCATGAGTGCCTCTCTACAAAAAGTCCGTGTAGAATCTTCAGGCCAGCTGGATAGGCCTCAAGTTAAGTCCACCTTTGCTTAGAAGGAGGCACAGAAGAAGAGGAGCACAAGGAGTAGCAAGAGGTGGAAAGGAAGGCCGGATTCCATGATAGCAAAGAAGATATTACTTCGTAAGCTTGGGATGTGAGGGAGGCGATCAAAGAAATTAAGGACGAGGAGCTGGACTACTTGCTCAGAGGATGAGCAACCCATTTATTAGGGGGGTGATGATGAGCCCCGAATTGGGTAACTTATTGGGCTCATTTTTCCTAATTTTCCTTGTTCAATCCTTGTTCAATCCTCCATTTTTCATAGATTATACATTGTTTTAGTATGTTTATGTTTTTTGAACGAATAAGGGTGGTCACTCTAGCTAGGAGGCTAATATGTGGTTATTTCAGGTTTTTTGGACAAATGTTGGAGCAAAACGAAGCAATCATGGGCTATGTGACAGCCAAGCTTGAGTTGAGGATTTGTAGGGGGGTTGTGTTTGACATTAAATGGCCCTTCCTCGGGATCTCCACCCTTAACTACGAGCTCACAGGCCACCAAAACGAATCCTAAAGGCAGCCAAGCAGATCTTGGGAAAGGGACTGTCTACTATCAGTTGGGACACCCGAGTCCCTTGAATTTAGGAGGCCTGCTAGGCCCCTCATGATGTATAGATAAGAAGGCCTCAAACTTCGTAGTTTACTTTTGAAACCATTGCATTTTTTGCACTATAGTGTTGTCACTTTCAGCTCATTTGCTTGTAGCCATTGTGGCATAACTTTCGGTTGATGACTATTTTTTGATAATGACAAGTAGTCCTCTTTTGTATCAGCTCTGAGTTCTTTATAGGAGCCGTAGCTCTTAGGGTTGGGCCCAACCTGAGAGCCAAGGCCTCCTTTAATGTATTGTTATTTTTCCTTTATGCATCTTTGTTTATCCTTTATGCATTTTCAAAATTATTTTTGATTAGGCACATTAAATTGTGATGATTAACTAGGTCACTATTGATGGTTAGAAAAGCTTTTGATGTTTAGATTAGGTCGGTAGGATATCAACAGGGAAAAAAGCTCCAGAAAAATGCCAACGAGCACCTTTGGTTTCGCCTCTCCCTCATAGGATCAAAGTAACCTTGTTGTCCCAAACAAAAACACTATTTTTTCTTTGCCATGCAATCACTAGTGTACGGTTTTCATTTTCAGAAGTTGGTTACATGTTCAGATATTTGAAATGTTTCGTTTCATAGTTAATATATATGGTTCCCTTGCAAATAAAGCATTTGTTCATTCACTTTACTATTAGCTAGATTAGATTAGGTTGGTATAACTAGGACTGTGATTACATGCAAGTCTTTGTTGGTTCAGTTGGAAATACACCGTGTAGAGCACCTCTACCACTTCTTCATCCACCCAAACTTCATCAGAACCTTCTGTTCCATCTCCTAACTCGGTTTCTCACCCCATGTTTGTCATCTTTCCCACATAACCCTACCTCTTCGTGCAACCATTGTTTGAGCCTTCTTTGAGCAAATTCAGCCATCTACACCTTCCCCCAACTCCATCCACCAGTCCCTAAACCACTTCAGACCCCTATCTACCTCCATACCCATTCCTTCATCTTTACTCACTCATCCATCCTCCAAAATCCCATTTCTAAACTTCCTGTAGAAATTCCTAAACATCATGTAGAACCCCTGCACACTTCCTGTAGAAGCTCACATATGAGCTTTATTGATAGCCATAAATCTGTGAAACTCTCTCAAAGGGTGTTAGGGACACCATAGGCCCTCTCTTAACCTTCCCGACCTCTTCCAAGCATTTCTCCTCATCGATCCACCTCTGCACAGTCAAGAATAGTGAAAGCCTATGCATGAGAAATTTGACGACCGATTCAAAAATACAAAAATATGTTTTCTTCAGATAGAGGTAGTCTAGACACGTGTATTTTACCTTCCTAGAAGTAATGGCATCTCTTTTAGTAGCTTGTATTCTCTTCTTTGCATCAGTAGGACTAGCTGGTAGAATTAGGGTTTGCTAGGGTTTGTGCTTTCCTTCAGTTTTCAAATTCTTTTCGCAAGAAGATTAGCTTCCTTCGAGTTAGCTTCCATCGATCAGTTAACAAGCTTCTTCTCAAAGCTCATAGAAGTTTGCTTGAGCCCCTAGCGAACTTGTGCTAGCTAACCAAGTGACAGTTGCGGCAAGAGCTAGTACTTGTGCATACAGTACTGTCGCTTCCAAGTTTGTTACGAACTACCGCGTTGATAAAAGTATAGAAGGGAGTCCCAGGAGTTGCAGCATTATTGCTGCAATAGTGGATCTTAGCGCTAGTCCCCAACTTAGGGATGTTTTTTGCAATTTCTCTGATGCACTCCTCCGTGTCTGGAATATTTTCCTTAGTGATACTTCTGAAATGTTGAGCCAACACTTCTTTGATACTCTTGTGAGAGGTTTGGAGCTACCCTTTGTTATTAAAAATCATAGAGATTCTGTTGTGAGCCCTATTAGCTATAGTGGATTTATGAAAAAAATTAGTATTACGATCCCCTTCTTTGAGCCATTGAATTCGAGATTTTTTCCTCCAAAATATTTCCTCTTGTTGGCAGAATTTCTCCCATTCTTGATGGTGTTTATCAACTTGCTCACTTTTTTCATTATCAAAACCCTTTGTGATCAATGCTTGATTGAGTTCCTGTAGTTAGGCTTCCACTGCCTTTTCTCCACAAAGTTGTGGCCAAAGACCTCCTTCTTCCATTCTTTGAGTCTGAATTTAATACGCTGAAGTCTTTTGTGTAGGATGAACATATTCATGCCGTGGATCTGCAGATATTATGCCCACCATGTTTCAATGTTGTTGATGAAATTGGGGTGGGACAACAAGATATTCTCAAACCTGAAGGGTCTGTTTTTGGGAGAACTAAACCCCTTGAGTTCTAATTGTATCGGCGAGTGATCATAACCTCCAAAGGGGAGAACCTTAGCTGTTATCTCTCTATTTGATAACATAAGCTCCTCTGAGATAAAAAAAATCTATCTAACTTGGAGGTGACCTCAGCCTCACCTCCTCTTTTGTTGTTCCAAGTATAAAGGCCATTATGCATTGCCGAGTCAACTAGATTCATATCATTTGTAAAGGTTTGGAACAATTCAGACTCTTTATTTAGCAATCTGGTGCCTCCTTTTTTTTCTGAAAGTGATTTAATCATATTAAAATCTCCTCCCAAGACCCAAGGTATTTCTTCATGTCTTCTTCTGAGCTCTGCCAAGGAGTTTAGTAGTCTTAGTTTCTCATCTATTCTTTGTGGCCCATAAACATTTGTGGCGAGTAAAGTGTCCACAACTCTCACTGGTTTAAAAATTATAGAAAGATAATTTCTTGATGCATCCGCATCTAATATACTATTTCTATGGGGGTTCCATAGAGTGAATATGTCACCCACTTTGTTTTCTCCTTTCACTTCAAGAAACTCAAATCTGTACATCCATTTTCTATGTATTTTCTTTAGCTTTTGAATGGAACATTTTGTTTCCTGAATAAAGATTATATCTAGTGTTGCTAGTTTCATTCTCTGCCCTAACATTCTTTGTTTTTTTTTACTGCCTAGACCTCTGATATTCCAAGATATGAAATTCATAATTAAAGATTTGTGAAAGAGTACCTGGTTAGGTCTTTCATCTTACCCGAATCTATCATTATCTTTCCACACTGCATCAAGAACTCATTTTTATTTTTCCTGCCCCTATTCTTTCCTGGATTTCTAGATGCTAATCCTGGAGTTGATTTCATAGTTTACGCACCTTTGTGCTCCTACTTGTGAATACTTTTACCTTTATCTGACCCTCTTTCCTAGGTTTTCCATAAAAATAACTATTGTATCTGAGAGAATTCTTCCAGAGGTATTGATTGTATTCGTCCCTTGGATCCTTGCCTCAAGAATCCTTCCAGATCCATGTTTTCCTTGTCTAGAATTTCCTGTAATTCATGATCTTCCAGATCTATTTCGCTTTAAGTCATTTCCTAGCCCATTTCCATTTCTACATCACTCATAGTAGTCTCATTTTGATGTACCATATCTTGAGAGTGTTTTCTATCTTCTTGCTTTTCTTTTTCATTAGGATCTTTCTCATGAGATAGATCATATTTCGTGTTTTCTTCATTCTCATCCAACACTTGAAACTTGTTCTGAATGACTTTCTGCCTTTCGTTTTGTTGTTGCTTCATTCCCTTTTTCCCCCCTTTACTTCTGCTTCCCACTTTCTGAAAGCTTTATGTATCCTTCAAATTATTGAGGTATTATTTGTTGTCTACTTTACCGAGAGGGCAATCTCTAAAGAGATGTCCATGTTCATGGCATATATGGCATCTGAATGGGATATGCTCGTAGTCCACAGTCTGCACCCACTTGTCATCAAAAACTTCCAAATTAGCCTCATCCGGAAAAGCTTCTGATAGATCCATTTCCACACATATTCTTACAAAGGAAGTATATTTCCCTCTTCTTCTCACTTCAGAAACTTTGACAAAACGTCCTAGTTTATTACCAATAGCTACTAGCGATTTAGTTTGCCAATAATCAAGAGGTAGAGAATATAGCCTTACCCATACTGGAACTGAGGTGAAGGTCTCCTGCTCTCGGATGAAGTTCATCATCCAAGGCCTCATATAGGGACCAGCTGTTGCATAAAAGTAGGGTCCTCCTTCGAATATTTTGTCTTTGTCTTCAACGTTTGAGAACACGAGTGTGAAGAATCCCTTTGACCCAAGGTGTAGGTCAATGCTTCCTTTGGGCTTCCAATGATACTTGATCCACATTTGTAAAGCTTTTTCAGTGGGCCATAGTCCCATGAATTTATAAACAATGGCATAGTTTGCCATGTGTTCTCTGTATGCTTGCAGAGCAGGATCATTTAATATTACTCTTGGAGTGATTTCAAATTTAGGCTTGCATGGTCCCTTTTACCTTGGTTTTGTGAACCAAGAGTTTTGTCTTCTTCCTCCTTGTCCCTTACGCTACTGTTTACCTTGATCTTAGTCCCCTCTGTCCCCTTATCATCATCTCTGTTTTTTTCCCCAGTGACACCTTTGTTGTTTAAATCCATTGTTTTTCCTTTGCTGGATACCGCGTCCTTGTAGGAGGGAGCCGAGCTCCCTCCTTTGCTGCCCTCCATCAGAAACTGTCTCTGCTATCCTCTGAACTATCACCGCATGCTCCCACTGTTTTTCCTCCTCCTTAGCCAAGTCTCCATCCAAAATGCACTAAATTAACTCCCACTATTTTCGAAAAAACTCATTATGGTTGGTCCACTATCATTTTGCAAAGGGAAAATCAATTTTCTCCACTTATAAAGGGTCATCACTCACTCTTATTCACTTCCAATTTGCCCATTTAAATTTCCAACACTCCATCTCATCTAATCAAGGCGATTATTTCATACAAAGAGAGTTTTTTTCATCCATAACTCGAGTTCTCAAACCGTGTTACGCAAATAACTATGTTTCTACTATGCATATACCACAAAGCTCCTCCATTAGCTATCCAAGGTTGTGATCACCCCGAAATAGTTTCCTCCATCATTTTAACATTGTTCTACTTCTAATACATGTTGGTGGTCTATCTTAAGGTTTAAATCTTGTCTCATTCCTCTATGTTGTGCTTGTTATGCCTCATGTCTACTTCCTCGGGTTTTTGGAATATCGTTAACAAGGTTTTCATTACTTTCATGTCAAAGGGCTGCTAAAACCTATATCCATCTATTTTTACACCATCATATATCCTAAACTAACCCTCCTAGACATTCTCCATCAAATCAACTCTCAAAATTCATCAATTCTACCTAAACCGTGGATAAACTACACCTTTTAAACTACACGTCTCTCTTTTCCTTATTTGGAAACCTTCCACTCACCCAAATCCTGTAATTCCACTTTTCTTAAATTCCTAAACTCCCTCACTATCCCCTCAAATTTTCTTGGAATTTTTTCATATCCCTATCCCCCTCATTTCCCTAAAACTCCACACATTTATTGACAATTGCGTTTTTTCTCATAGTCAAACCCTAGTTTCTATCCTAAGAGCTAAATGTTGACATGGAATCTGAAAATTGTGAACAAAGGAAGCATAGGGGTGTACATGTGACCGTACATGAACCTACATCAACCCATGAGGTCTACTCATCTCCCTTCATTATAAAATCATTTGAAGATGCACATTATATTACATTTTTCCAAAGAATTGAAGAATTGCAGTATCATGACCAATGGACTAGTGCTTTTGCCACCAAACTTAAAAAGAACAAAGTGACCATAGCATGAGCTTAATTCAATGTTTCTTGCAAAATTATCTCTGCAGCTACAGGTATTCCAGATGCTCGAGAGATTTGGTTGAAGAGAGAATACCTTGACCTGCAAAATTACAAGAAGTACCTAAAGGAACCATACAAGGTAGCTTCAACATATATTTTTCCATTCAAGTATTTTTTGGATAGATATACCCCTCTGATGAAATTGATCATGAAGAAATTCACATGTGAGAGTAAATATTCTAGGGTGTATAAGTAACAGATGAAGCTTTTGATGAATTTCACTAATGTTCAGAAAATCAATTTGTCTCATTATTTGTACAAAAGTGTGATTAAAATGAGAGAAATGGTGCAAAAGGTGAGAGAGAATCACCATAGTAGTTTGTTTCATCATGGCTTAGTGAAAGTGCTAGCATTTCATGAGTTAGCACAAGAAAATCTCTCTTGGGATCACTTTTCAAGTTGATCTTTTCCTCCATATTCTTCTCCTAGGTCTAGTGGTTAAAAAACACCTTCAAGATCATGAGTGCGGTAAGAGGTTGCTTCTTCAAGCAGACCAACCTAGACGAAGGACAGGGTAGAATTATTTGAGACATATGCGAGAGGTGATAGGCTTGTGTTTTCTCAACGGATTATTGAAAGGGCCAAGCCTACAACATGTGAACAAACAATTTTCTCAAAGCATGAGGAGTCCTCTCATTGAGGTACAAATATGTCAGATATGGAGAAAGTATATTAGGATAGAATTGAAGATGAGATCATAAGGGATAAGGAGGCTAAGATCAAGAGATTGGAAGGAAAATTTGTAGAGGTAAATACTCTAATAACATTCTTGTAACAAGAGAATATGCAATTGAAAGTGAACCAAATGATCCAAGATAAATGGGGAGTTGTTTCAAGGAAGGAAGATGCAAGGGCGAAAGCAGTGGCTAAAATGAAAGTGTTAAAAGGTAAAGGAAAACAAAGTACATTAGGGAGACCAAGAACAAGATCATCTAAGATAGCACTTGAGCTACAAAGTGAGGTTTCTCCACCAAAAGAAGAGATTATGGTAGATGACCTAATCATTATAGAAATCAATGAAGATAGGGTATATTGGCTTGATAAGATCAATGGACACCTTGAGAAGCTCCTCAGGAAGGAAAACATGGCCAATAACTTTCCAAGGCATATGGTTATGCATGACTACACAATAAAAAAAATATCCCAAGTTAGAGTCAAGCATTTGAAGAGCAAGCTCAATGAAAACCTAACAGGCCAAATGGAAAAAGGGAATCTCGATTTACTCTCTCACGCCTCCCTCATGGCATAACATATCATATTATAACAAATCATATTATGAGGAATAGTAGAGATCAAATTGGTAACCAAGGTTTTAAATTCATGTTGTTTATTTCATTTTCTCAAAATAAATACCATCATCAAATCATAAAACTAAAGTGTCATGTCCAAGTAAAAATGTTACTGTGGGTCCACTATCATTTTGCAAAGGGAAAATCAATTTTCTCCACTTATAAAGGGTCATCACTCACTCTCATTCACTCCCTGTTTTCTCATTCAACTTTCCAACACTCCATCTCATCCAATCAAGGTGATCCTTTCATGCAAAGAGAGTTTTTTGCATCAATAACTCGAGTTATCAAACTGTGCTACACAAATAACTATGTTTCTGCTACACATATACCATGGACGTGCTCCATCATCACTCCAAGGTTGTGAGCCCCCTGCAGTTGTTTCCTCCGTCATTTTAACATTGTTCTACTGCTAATACAGGTTGGTGGTCTATCTTAAGGTTGAAATCTTCTCTCATTCCTCTCAACTATGTTTGTTATGCCTCATGTCTACTTCCTAGCATTTTTGGAATATAGTTAACAAGGTTTTCATTATTTTCATGTTAAAGTGCTACTAAAACCTATATCCATCTCTTTATACACCATTATATATCCTAAGCACACCCTCATAGACATTCTCCATGAAATCCACTCTCAAAATTCATCATTTCTACCTAATCCCTAGACAAGCTACACCTTTTAAACTATAGGACTCTGTTTTCCTTGTTTGGAAACCTTCCACTCTCCCAAATCATGTAATTCCACTTTCTCTAGCTTCTTAAACTCCATCACTATCCCCCAAAATTTTCTTGGAATCTTTTCATTTCCTTGAAACCCCCTTACATTTATTTACAATCCTGCGTTTTCGCATAGTCAAAACCCTAGTTTCTATCCTAAGAGCTAAATGTTGACATGGAATCTGAAAACTCTGAACAAAGGAAGCATAGGGGTGGACATGTCATCAAACATGAACCTACATCAACCCATCACATCTTATCATCTCCCTTATTTAGAAAATCATTTGAATATGAATGTTGCCTTACATTTTTCCAAAGAATTGAAGTATCATGACCAATTGACTAGTGCTTTTGCCACCAAAATTAAAAAGGACAAAGTGACCATAGGAGGAGTTTAATTCACTATTTCAAGGAAAATTATCTTTGCAACTGCAGGGATTCTAAACATTGGAAATATTTGGTTCAAGAGAGAATACCTTGACCTTAAAAATTATAGGATGTACGTGAAGGCACCATACAAGGGAGCTCCAACATATATTTTTCCATTCAAACATTTTTTTGGATAGATATACCCCTCTCATGAAAATGATCATGAAGAACTTCACATGTGAGAATAGATATTCTAAGGTGTGTAAGTACTACATTAAGATTTTGATGCATTTCTCCAGTGTTCAACAAATCAATTTGTCTCATTATTTGTACAAAAGTCTAATTAAAATGAGAGAAAAGGTGCAAAATCTCAGAGAGAATCACCATACTAGTTTGTTTCTTCATGGCTTAGTGAAAGTGGTGGCTTTTCATGAGTTAGCATAGGAAAATCTATCTTCGGATCACTTTTCAAGTTGATATTTTCCTCCATCTTCTTCACCCACGTCTAGTGATGAAACAACACCTTCAAGCTCACGAGTGCAGTAAGAGGTTTCTCCTTCAACCAAACCAACCAAGAGGAACCAACCAAGAGGAAAGACACAGGACAATTGTCTGAGACAAATGCAAGAGGTGATATGCTTATGTTTTCTCAAAGGATTGTTGAAAGGGCCAAGCCTACAACATGTGAACAAACAGTTTCCTCACAACATGAGGAGTCCTCTCATCGAGGTAAAAATATGTCACATATGGAGAAAGAATATGAGAATTGAAGACGAGATCATGAGGGATAAGGAGGCTAAGATCAAGAGATTGGAAGGCAAATTGGTAGAGGCAAATTCTCTAATAACATTCTTGTTGCAAGAGAATATGCAATTGAAAGTGAACCAAATGATCCAAGATAAATAAGGAGTTGTTTCAAAGAAGAAAGATGCAAAGGGAAAAGAAGTGGCTAAAATGAAAGTGTCAAAAGGTAAAGGAAAACAAACTACATTAAGGAGATGAATAAGAAAAGCATCAAAGACAGCCCTTAAGTTACAAAGGGATGTTTCTCTACCAAAAGAACAGATTATGGTAGATGACCTAATCAATAGAGAAATCAATGAAGGTAAGGTATATTGGCTTGATAAGAACAATGGACACCTTGAGAATCTCCTCAAGAAGGAAAACATGGCCAATAACGTGCAGAGGCATATGGCTATGCATTACTACACAATAAACAAAATATCCCAAGTTAAAATCAAGCATTTGAAGTGCAAGCTCAAGGAAAACCTAATAGGTCAAAAGGAAAAAAGAGAAGCTCTATTTTCATTCTGAGGCCTCCCTCATGGCATTGCATATCATATTATACCTTCACTCTGCAATTTTGAGAAGATTTGGAAATTTTTTGTCATTTTCAAAATTTTGGTGATTTTTGACTGTTTTAAAAACATAGTGAAAGTTATAAGCGTAGTGCCTTGGGGCTACAATTTCATATCATATATCCAAATGCCAAAAACTTTATATCCCTCTATAGATATTGACGTAAGGATCTCATATATCTCCTTTTTGAATCATGTTAACAAACTCATTAGCAGAAAAATAAGTAAAAAGGTCACTTTCTACCACTATTTGAAGGAGGAGCTGCACTTATATAGCCACCTTAGGAGAATCAATTTTTGAAGGCCTTCCTATGGGTCATTTGCAAAAATTCAAGTTATTCCAGAAACAAGACAAGAAATTTTAGTTTACCATTCTCTGAGTTTTAAAAATTGATTTCTCGAAGGCTTCCAATTATAGATCAATGCGCTAAGCTTATAAGTGTCACTAGCTTTTTGAGTTCATTTGTCTTTTTGAGTTCATTTTCGTGAGATCTTGGTTTTGTGATGTAATTTTGATATTTTAAATACTTCATGATGTAGTTATGGAATAAGTTAGCATGATACTTTGCTTTTGTGCTTAATTAGGCCTCATAAATGAATCAAAACTGAAATGAAAGTCCAAGACAAGAGTTTTTGTTTGACCTTCTCACTCTCTCTTGTTGGTTAAGAGATTCTTGGGAATTGTTCCACCACTTAGGGATTCCACCCTTGAAGGTGGGGAAATGGCTGGGTTGAGTTTATCATTTCTCATTTAATGAGAAGGGTTGGACTTGAAATGATGGGACTTGTATATTTATGCTTTCGTAGAGTTAATAAAGGAGCAATTGCAACTATTTTTCAAGAATACTTGTTCAATGAGTTTGTGGTGTTGTTTCCCTTCTCTATCACTTTCTTATTTATTGATGAATCCATATCTCTTAACATGTTTATCTTTCTTCATGTGATTTTACTACTTACGATCATATAGGAATAGTTCTTTTATTCAAAGCTTTGTTTATGTGGGAAATCATGTTTATGTATTTCTTCTTCTAGATTAATGAATTCATGCTAATACATGCTCATTAAGATTTTTTAAAGTTTGAGACCCTACAATACATTGATCAAAATCTCTAATCCACCACAAACATTGTTATCTTGCTCCTTTTTATTCCCACCACTACAAACCTTTAACACTTTGATCTAATTTCTTGCTCTCATTTCTGGTCAAGCAACCTAAAAACCCTAAATTCCAAACACTCAAACAAAACCTATACATCTAGCCTAAAATATATTTCTCTTGGAGTCATTGAGTGAGAAATCCTTAGAGAGATCACTCTCTTGTTTAGAAGGGCTAGTTTTTGAATAGCAAGTGGTTTGAAGTTACCTCTTTCCATCTCCTCCTCAGTGTGGGACATTGTAGGGGATAACACAACATATGTGAGCTATGAAACAAGGGGATGGGTGAGTTTCACTACAGTGCTTTAGATATGTTGAGTGGTCTTTCAAAATTGATTGTATATAAGGATGGAGTGAGTAAGGGATGTGCACTTCAAAAATATCACAGTGCTACATTTTTGTTCAATGATAGAAGGTCCAAGGGTGTGTCCCACTTGACTCATTATAATGTGTATGGTCCTATGCCAATGGATTTTGTGACATGATATTTATATTATGTGACATTTATAGTAATTATGTCTCTAAGGTCATGTACATAATTCTTAGAGGCCTTGCATGAGGTGTTGAGTGAGTTTCAAGAGTTTAAGGTGCTTGTGTAAAACCAAATTGGGAAGAAAATAAATTTTTTTAGATGATATAATGGGAGTGAGTATCCCTCCAATAAATTTGAGAATTTGTGTAAGGAGAGAGGAATCTAACAAGGGTTGACATTGCCATATAATCCAAAGTAGAATGGATTTATTGGAAGGAAAAATAAGGCCTTTGTGTGGGCAATGAGGGCTTTGATCCACGATAAGAATTTGCCTATGTTCTTTGGGGTAGATACTTGCAACACATTTGTGCATTTACAAAACATGTGTCCTCAAAATATTTTAGGGGACTAGAATGCTTAGTAGGATTTCAAAGGAGTGAAATTGAGTAGACCCAATTTCTCATCTTCGGTGATACATTTAATGTCCACATACCATTTGAGAAAAGTGCTATAAATGGAGCCTTAGTAAGAAAGGGGATGTTTGTTTGATACAATAATACTTCACAGGTTAGAGGGTACAAGACCTTTAGCAGGTTGCATGTGTGGAATATATTAGTGTTAGAGGATCTAGAGAAAGATATTCTCAAGAATGAGGAGGGATCCATAGCACTAGCATTAAGGGCATAGTTTTGTAATGAGGAGGAGGAGTGAGATATTCCTTCAATCTCTTTGATGAGGAGGTGATTAGAGTAATATCTAGTCAATATTGCATGGAATGTTTATTTATGTTGAAAACACACTTGGATATTTCATGGTAGAGCCAAGGAGGGTTGATTTGGTAGCATTCAAACATTTTCTCAAGTACATTACACATCTAATGGAGTATTGAATCTTGTATGTTAGACTTGGTGGAGTATAGTTAGAGGCTAAATATATGGATATTAGGTTAGGAGTATAATGGACAAGAAGAGTACCATCATACCTAGGATCATCTATTACCTACTTAGTACCACTTAACTTAGCAAAAGCGTACATGAAATAATATAGTGAGTTGTGAAGCCATATGCCTTACAAAATGGTCACAAGATTATTTGGTGTTCAAATGGGAACCCAAATGATTTCCTATGGCAATTAAACATATCCAAAGATGTCCAAAAATATAGATATCGGGTACCATTTGTGAGATAGAATTTGTCTTATTTTCTGATAATTCTGCGTTACAGTATATCATGCAACAGCATAAACTAAACCATAAGCATGCAGCCTGGGTTGAGTATCTGCAGAGTTTCACTTTTGTACTAAAGCATATTAGTGGGCAGTCGAATAAAGTAGCAGACGCACTCAGTAGGAGAACGTTACTGTTGCAGGAGAGCACCATGCAAATATTAGGATTTGAAAACTTGAAAGAGCTGTATCCGACGGACAGCGAGTTTATGGAAGCCTATGAGGCTTGTCAAAACCCGTTATTGCGAAATGACAGCAAGTGGCTGGACTATAACCTTCAGGAGGGTTTGCTGTTCAAAGGGGGGCAGTTATGTATTCCAAACTGTTCTATGCGAGACAATATTATACAGGAAAAACATAGCGGAGGATTGGCAGGACACTTTGGGATTGACAAAACTATCGCTCAGGTACAACACTTTTATTTTTGGCCTAAAATGCAGCGAGATGTACAGAGATATGTGGCCAGGTGCAGAATTTGTCAATTGGCAAAAGGTCACAGTCAAAACACTGGCCTTTATATACCATTACCCGTCCCTAGTCGACCGTGGGATTCGGTCAGTATGGATTTTGTACTCGGATTACCAAAAACACAGCGCGGCTTTGATTCAGTGATGGTTGTAGTCGACCGATTTTCGAAGATGGCACACTTTGTACCGTGCAGAAAAACCAGTGACGCTACTTACATAGCGCACCTTTTCTTTACAGAGGTTGTACGGTTACATGGACTTCCACGAAGTATCATTTCAGACAGAGATGTCAAATTTACTGGTCACTTTTGGAGAACCTTGTGGAAAAAACTAGACACACAATTGCAGTTTAGCTCCGCCTACCATCCACAGACGGACGGACAGACAGAGGTAGTGAACAGGAGTCTGGGAAATTTGCTCAGAAGTTTAACGGGCAAAAACTCTCGTACTTGGGATCGTGTGTTGGCACAGGCAGAATTTGCGTATAATGATTCTCCCAACCGTAGCACAGGCTACAGTCCTTTCCAAATATTGTACGGTATGCACCTGCGAGGAGTGCACGAGTTACGCGATTTGGGCAAACTGGAGAAGCGGAGTGCTGATGGCGAAGATTTCGCCCAAGCTATGAGCAAACTACATGAACAGGTAAAACTCAAATTACAGGACAGCGGCCAGAGGTACAAACAGCGAGCTGATACCAAACGCAGGGAAGTACAGTTTAATGTCGGGGATGAAGTTCTCGCGTATTTATGCAAAGAGCGATTTCCTAAGCGAGCGTACAGCAAGCTAAAGTTCAAGAAAATCGGACCCTGCAAGATCATTCGCAAATTTTCTGCGAACGCTTACGAGATACAGTTGCCACCAGGGATTGGTATTTCCCCTATCTTTAATGTGGCAGATCTGTTCCCTTATATCGCAGGTTCAGCAGATGAAGCGGCGGCAGGGACACCACGGGACACCCAGTTGAAAAGAGATGTATGGACGAGACAGTTGCCGATGGCACCACCCGTCGAAATTGAGGGGATCTTGGATACACAAGTAGCAAAGCGTACACGGAGGAAGGAATATTTGAGATATCTGGTGAAGTGGAGGAACCGTCCCATAGAGGACAGTTCATGGCTCAATGAGAAACAGATCCAGCAGGCAGGCTACTCTGTTAAAGACCTCATGGAACGGAGCCATGACTTTTTGTCACCCCAGGAGCCTGATGCAGGAGCATCCAGCTCTGAGGAGGCAGAGTAAGGCGCAGTCTCAAGCAGAATTTGGACACCTTGTTGGTTACTTTTATTTTACTGTTTCTATTTACTTTTATTCAGCCATACATTTATTTTGTTTTACCTAGGAGTTAGAAACGAAAACATTGATTTGCTAGATTTAATTTGTTTTTGTTTACAAGGAGCATTGTGTCGGTTTAGAACAGTTATTAGCAAACAGTTGTCAGTCTGTTGGGTTGGTTCCAACTGAACAGGAACAGTTGGACACTCTGAATAAAGAGGACAAGAAAGGATTGTAGGGGGTTCTCCCTCTCTTAGATTTTGAAAAAAAAACAGAATAGAAACACACAGTCATTTTTTTTCCAAAAAAATAACGATTCATTAAATTGCTTGTTATTTTCATCACTGTTACAAATATCTTACTACAGTAAATTATTTCTGTGTACTGTAAGATCCGGCATATATATTTTTTGTGTATTGTAAATTCCACCACAGCAGAAGTCAAGACGATTGTAAGTGGAGCGGGCGCAATCAAACAGCACCCTCCCACCAACGCACAGGCTCGACTGTACACACAAGTGTACACCCGGAGGAAGGCGCGGCGGAAGAAACTCAGGCAACAAAAAAACAATATTTACAAAAGAACCAGAAAGGTAACTAAACCAGCACACGTGAACAGAAAGCAGGTACTTCAACAACGATTACCCTACTTTTCTGATAATACATTATAACCGAGAATATAGGCATTCTTTCCTTTGCGCATAATAATGTAAAGAATAGTTACAGGAAAACAGAACGATGGAATAAGAATCAGAGTTTTATTTTTTCTCATTTAATATATGTAACGACAGCCAGACATCGCATAACCACAAATTTTATGTAGCCATAAGGCCGGAACAATAAACTGGAACCAAATTACAGTTGAACACATTTAACATAAAATGCATGTAATGTGAGTTCGGTGTCCACCGAGTACTCTACAGGAAAAGAAAAGTTGCAAATGTATTATTGAATTAATTGATACAGGCTGAAACCTTACATACATAACAGTTCGGGAGAGTAGACCAGGGTTTGGTCAAAAAAAAACCTCGGTTCAAAACTGTGAATCTATATAGCCGAGTA
>APFE030053959.1:6568-26962 GCA_000404065.3 Pinus taeda
AACATCGCAGCGAAAGAAGTTTTGATGTAGGTGATTGGGTATTCCTATGGCTACAACCATATAAGCAAATGTCCCTCAAGCAAAGCTAAGAAGGATAATAAATTATCACCAAAGTATTATGGTCCGTACAAGGTGTTGCAAAAGATTGGTACTATGGCATACAAATTGGAGCTTCCTGCAGCTTCTCGATTGCACCCAGTTTTCCTTGTTTCATGTTTAAAGAAGGTTATAGGAAACAAGCTCCCAGTTCAAACAATATTGCCAGAACTTGACAAGGAAGGAAAAATTATATTGGAACCAGAAGTAGTCACAGAAACAAGATCTCGACAACTACGAAATCAATCAATTTTGGAGTATCTTATCAAGTAGAAGAACTTATCTGTGGAAGATTCCACATGGGAGGATGAGAATTTTATACAGAAGTATCCAGAACTACTCAAGCGTTGAGGACAACACTTTTTTTGAAGGAGGGGCATGTTGGGTCCCTATAATACTAGTGATTACCCCATTACTATGGTAGTTGTACCCCTTATTAATATTGTTGTGCCCCTATTGCCCCCATATTGTATTACTGTGCCCCATAGAATCCCTCTATTGTTATTTTTGTGGCTTTATATTATTATTGTTAGGTAGGCTGGGTTATATTGTGACTCCTTAGACTCCTATATATAGAAAGGAGGTTTTATCATTTGAATCATCCAAGAATTTTTCATTTATGTAATGTAAAGGAAGTTTCCCCCTTGAAGAGGCTAAATTCTAAGGCGTGGATCTATCTTTTCGATCTTTTCTTGAGCTGGTTTCATAACAGATCACCTCAATTTTTGTGCCAAAAATTGCAGCCTGCTTAGGAGAGGCAACCACACCCAATTCTCACTTGTTGGAAGGTCAACGCTAGTCAACGCTGGTCAAAGATGACTTGATGTCCTTTTTCTGTGTCCTCTTTGCCCTAGGATGTCTTCCTTTCAGCCACACGTGTGAGAGAGAGAGACTCTTTTCTATGCAGGAGAGAGAGAGAGATGTGTGTGAGAGTGAAGTATACAAATGAGGAGAATTCTCCTTGTATTTATATACAAAACGTTGAGGTTGAATAGACATGACTGTTGGGCTTCTGAGCCTACATAAGTTGCTAGCCAACCTTGACAATTTGTCCATTGTCAAAATTAATTGATATATCCATAAATACTTATGAGAATCGTATAATCTTTAGATCAATCCTACACCTCTCAATGAGAGGAATCTAGGAAAAATATTAGCAGCCATAAATAAGGTGACCCACATGGAGTTTGGCCCTAGTTTCCAATTTTAACATGATGTCTTTTAGCAAACCACAAGTGCCCCTAGAGAGCCATGAGTTTGGCTTTGGAATTTGTGTTAGGGAAATCACTCCAGAATGGAAGGAAGTGGGACCTGGGAGTGAATCCCGGCCAAGCACAATGTCCAACCTGTGTGGCATCACCAAAAAAACCAACCGAAAAATGTACCTGCAGAAAATTTGATCTATTTTTGGGCTTGTTTTCAACTAATTTGTGCCCCATCCTAGCCTCTAGCCAAGTCAAAACGTTTGAGAAAATTATGGATATATTTACTTGTATACCTGTTGTGTTGTTCAACAACCCCCCCATTTATTAATAGAATAGTTAATATTCTATTAATAAATGGGGATTTTGTATAAAATAATCCTCCAAGAAAAACTTAGCACTTAAGCACTTTCTTTTTAAATTTTTAGAAATAAAATAAGATATCAAGTCAAATCCAATTAAGACTAGAAATTCTCGATTTTATTGCATATTGCTGGACCAAGTGTGTCAACGGTTAACTAACAACTAGGATCCACGAATTGTGATGGAAGGGATCATCGTAATAAAATTAGGATATCATTAAATTTTCCATTTAAAGTTAAGACTTAAGGCATTTCTTGTAAAATGAATCACCTATCACAATCGCATATCGGCTCTCACAAAAAGCACAAATCACAAAGCCTATTGGAATATGTGAATTGTGATATTGTGGTAGAGCAAGCCAATACTTATCACATCACAACATTTTACTTAAAGACTAATCTTGTGGATTATAAAAGTTTGTGAAGCGCGCTATAACACAAAGCTAATGAGAATTAATCTTATAAACTACAAGTTAAGTCCGGGTCCTAGTAAAAAGGAACTTTATGAAGCAATTATTAATCTAGGTAGAGTACGCTCTAAACAATGAAAAGTATGTCGCTCACCTCGCATCTCGCAGAATTCTAAACAACTCTCGAAAAACGCTCAACCGAAAATGTCGTAGTGTGATTTGCAATATTACGATAATCTTATTGCAATCGCATAATCAAAATCACACTTTAAACTCGCCACCTTAAAGTTATTCCCTTCCCGTTTGTGATACGGTACTTTAAATGAGTAATAAAGGCAATGATAAAACATCTTAGTGTGTATTTAATAAATTTAATGGCATTTATGTTAATAACGGTTCGACGTGACTTGATGTTTTTTCATCTACCTTTTGAATAAAAGCTCCTTTCTTGTCACCTTTCGAGGTTAACTGTATCATTTAATTCTCACTGTCATTCTTGCTTTTTATTGATTTGATAACTTCCATTGCTCCATTTCAGGAAACCTTTGCAAAAAACACCGTTAGAAATAATGGAGAAGAAGGGAAAGGCGAATGCATTTGAAAAGTCAAACATGGTACCACTTTTCTCCGATACCACATGTGTTGGGTGTGGAGCCTAATTATCTTTTGTATTCAAAAGTATCGTCACATTCGACCCCAGTTCGAAATGGGGCGGCAACGCCGCCCGTAAAATATTCACTACAGGGGGGTCCGGGGGGGGGCTATGACCTTTGGGGAGCCCCCCCCGACGAGGGGTTAGATGTAAAATTGCCTTTTAAAAGTATAGTAATTTCTAGTCAATCTGGGCCATTCATTAGGCGGAGATCTTACGGTAGAAGCTATGTTTAATTTAGGGTTTTTTGCCCTAGAAGGAAACCCCTCACTATATATGAGGGAATTGTATTGCATCTATGTAGATTTGTATTTTGAGTGAGAAAGAGAGAGGAGATTGAGAGTGAAGAGGGTGTTATAGTGGATCTGCTGTAGGTTGTATCTCTTCAGTTTGCCAGATAATATAAAAGGAAGGACTGGTTGTTTTTCCGTGGATGTAGCCCAAACTGGGTGAACCACATATATCTGTTTCTCTCTTGTTTTATGCACTTTCCATTTTTATATTTCTGCAATATTTTATGTGTTCCATTGCTCTGTAGTATATAATTTTCTAACAACTGGTATTAGAGCCGAAGGTCTATTTGGCTGATAAACTCACAGGAAAGAAGGGTTCCTCATTCGAGTGGGAGAAATGGCGGAAGATGGTAAGTTTAGGGTCGAGAAATTTAACGGCCAAAACTTCTTGTTGTGGAAGATGCAGATGTAAGATTATCTATATTAGAAAGATCTGTACCTACCATTGGGTGGAAAAACAAAGATGCCAATGGGTATGATAGATGAAGAATGGAACCTTCTCGATAGAAAGGCACTCAAAACAGTACGGTTGTGCCTTGCAGCATTAGTCGCCTTCAACATTTTGAAGGAAAAAACGACAGAGGGTTCGATTAAGGCATTTGAGAAACTATATGAAAAACCCTCAGCCTCAAACAAGGTATCTCTTATGAAACGGTTATTTAATATGAAGATGTCGGAAGGTGGATCTATTGCAGACCATTTAAATGATTTTAATACTGTTACAAGTCAGTTATGTTCTGTAGGGGTAAACTTTTATGATGAAGTTAGAGATTTGTTATTCTTGTGTTCATTACCAGAAAGTTGGAATGGTTTAGTAATGGGCTTTAGTAACTCTGTTTCTGGGTCTAGTACTTTAAATGTTGTCGGTGCTATCCTTAGTGAGGAATGCGATGGAAAAGCTTTGGTGAGACATCGGGTAATGCTTTGAGTGCATAGTCTACGGGAAGAAAAATGGAAAGAGGAAAAAGCTAAGGATATCGCAGTAAACCAAGGAAAGGTATATCCAAGTCTAAATCGAGGATAGTGTGTTGGAAATGTGGAAAGAAAAAACACCTAAAGAAAGATTGTAGATTTCGGAAGGGAAAAGAAGGAGATGCACAGTAAGAAAACAATCATGAAGCAAATGTGACAGGTGAGGTGTTACAAGATGCTTTGATTCTTTCTTTAGAAAATATTACTAATTCCTAGGTGGCAAATTTAGGGGTGTCATTCCATGCCACACCTGATAAGAAATACTTTCATGACTATGTTCAAGGAGATTTTGGACAAGTTCGTTTGGGTGATGATAAACCTTGTAAAATTGTTGGAATGGGTAAGGTTCTTGTAAAACAAGAGAATGGAAACCAATGGCTACTAAAGGAGGTAAGGAATGTTCCAGATCTAAAGAAAAATATGATTTCAACAGGGTAGTTAGGAAGTGAAGGTTGTGTGACAAATTTCATAGATAAAGCTTGGAAGGTTACCAAAGGAGCCCTGGTAATAGAAAAAGGCGAAAATGTTGGTACATTGTATTTATGCAATGCTATTTCTAACTCTCTTAGTGCTTTAACTTCCAAAGGAGCAGATGCAACATTATGGAATCATAGGCTCGGACACATGAGCGAAAAGGGGATGAAGATTCTTCACTCAAGGAATTTGTTGACGGGTTTGAAGAATGTTGATTTGGACTTCTGTGAGAATTGCATTTATTGAAAACAGAAGAGAGTCAGATTTCTCAGAGTTGGGAAAGAAAAGAAGAATGAAAAATTAGAGCTTGTGCATATAGATGTATGGGGACATGCTCAGGTATCATCTCTTGGTGGCTCTCATTGTTATGTTACTTTTATTGATGATGCAACTAGAAAAACTTGGATTTATTGTATTAAGAATAAATGTGATGTATTTGATACTTTCAAGAAATGGAAAGTTTTGGTTGAGATTGAGACAGGAAAGAAATTGAAGTGTCTTAGATCAGACAATGGAGGTGAATATTGCAACAGAGAGTTTGATAGGTACTGTTTAGAGCATGGAATTCGCAGAGAGAAGACAGTTCCAAGAACACCACAAGAAAATGGTGTGTCAGAAAGGATGAACAGGACAATCATGGAGCGTGCAAGGTGCATGAGATTCCATGCAGGATTGCCTTTACAGTTTTGGGCAGATGCTGTATATACTACTGTTTATCTAATAAACAGAGGGCCTTCAAGTTCCTTGGATGGTGGTGTTCCGAAGGAAGCATGGATGGGTAAAAAGGTAAAATACTCTTTTTTAAAGCCATTTGGTTGTGAGGCCTTTGTCCATATTGATAAAGAAAATAGAACAAAGCTTGAGGCAAAGTCAAAGAAATGTACCTTTATTGGACATGGTGTTAATGATTTTGGTTATCGCTTATATGATTATGAAAATCACAAAATCATTAGGAGCATAGATGTAATATTCAATGAAAAGGTCTTGTATAAGAATCAGTTGTAGGAAAAGAAACAAGAAAAAGAAAACAAGGAATACACAGTTCTTGATGAAATCACTGAAAAAGTAAAGGTGCTTGAAATTAATAATAATCAACAACCACAACAGCAGAAACCACCACAATAGCAACAGGCACCCCAAACACCTGAAAGTGGTGCTAGAAGATCTATCAGGATAAGTAGACCCCCTCAATGATACTCTCCTTCATTATATTATTTATTGTTGACTGATTCCGGTGAACCCAAATGTTATGAAGAAGCAATGCAGGTTGAAAGCACGAAGAAGTGGGAGGTAGCCATGGAAGAAGAGATGGACTCCTTAATGCATAACCAGACTTGGGACTTAGTCAGATTGCATGCAGGTAAAACTACATTGTAGAATAAATGGGTTTACAGGCTGAAGGAAGAAGATGGAGAAAGATAGAGGTACAAAGCTAGACTTGTGGTGGAGGGGTTTGCACAGAAGAAAGGTATTGATTTTGATGAAATATTTTCTCCTGTTGTTAAAATGACTTCAATCAGAACTATTTTAAGTTTAGTGGTAGTTGAAGATTTGCATCTTGTGCAGTTAGATGTAAAGACAACCTTTCTCCATGGGGATTTGGAGGAAGAGATATATATGCAGCAACCACGAGGATATGAAGCGAAAGGGAAGGAGAAACTAGTGTGCAGGTTGAAGAAGAGCTTGTATGGCTTAAAACAGGCTCCAAGGCAGTGGTATCTAAAATTTTACAAGTTTATTTCTGAACAAGGTTATACTAGATTTCACTATGATCATTGTGTTTACTTGAAAAAGCAAAATGATGGCAGCTATATTATATTGTTATTGTATGTAGATGACATGCTTGTTGCAGGATCTAATATGCAGGAAATAAATGTGCTCAAAAGAAAATTGGCAAATTCATTTGCAATGAAGGTTTTGGTAGCTGCAAAACAAATCCTTGGTATGAGAATAACTAGAGACAGGAAAAACTGTAAATTAACATTGTCTTAGAATGAGTACATACAAAAGGTGTTGAAAAGATTTAACATGCACAATGCAAAACCAGTTAGTACACCTTTTACTAGCCATTTCAAACTTAGCAGGGAAATGTGCCCAAAGACCTAAGAAGGCATGGATTATATGTGCAAAGTTCCATATGCATCAGCAATTGGAAACTTAATGTATGTAATGGTCTGCACAAGGCCTGATATTTCACATGCAGTGGGAGTTGTAAGCAGGTAATGAACAATCCAGGAAAGGAACATTGGATGGCAGTGAAATGGATTCTCAGATATTTGAAAGGTACCACAAATCAAGCATTATGCTTTGGTGGTTCAAACATTTACCTACAGGGATATGTTGATGCAGATATGGTAGGTGATAGAGATAACAGGAGGAGCACTATAGGATATATATTTACTGTTGGAGGAACAGCTACCAGTTGGGTTTCAAAAATCCAAAGTGTTGTTGCACTTTCAACAATAGAAGCAGAGTATGTTGCTGCTACAGAGGCTAGTAAAGAAATGATTTGGTTACAAAGGTTTATGTGTGAATTGGGTAAGGAGCATGATAAGGGCACGTTATAGAGTGATAGCCAAAGTGCCATTCATCTTGCAAAGAACTCAGCATTTCATTCCAGGACTAAACACATACAGCTCAAGTACCATTCCATACAATCAGTGTTGGAAGATGGACAGTTGAAGCTGGAAAAGATACACACTAGCCAGAATCCTGCAGATATGCTAACAAAAGTTGTAACCAGGGAGAAGCTAAGAACATCCTCTGTTTCAATTGGTCTTCAACGATGACGATGAAGATGAGAAGCAGCCAGGTCCAAAAGAGGAGTCATTGTCTAGCAAATCAAGTAGCGATGGAGTTGTTACAATCATTCTGCAAGTGGGAGATTGTTGTTTGTGGAGCATGATTGTTCAGAGGTCTTTGTTTCAACGGGATGTATACCCCAGGAAGTTTGTACACCCCTCCACGCGGGCGAGTGCGGGGTGTGGGGGGGATGTAAATTTGCCTTGTAAAAGTATAGTAATTTCTAGTCAATCTGGGTTGTTCATCAGGCGGATGATCTGATGGTAGAACTTATGTTTAGTTTAGGGTTTTTTGCCCTAGAAGGAAACCCCTTCACTTGTATGAGGGCATTTTATTTGAGGCTGTGATAGATGTGTATTCTATATGTGTGAGCAAGAAACAGAGAGGTGAGGCTGTGAGAGAAAGCAGAGGATATTATAACGGATTTGCTGTAGGTTGTGTCTCTTCATTTTACTGGATAATAGAAAGGAAGGACTGGCTGTTTGGGGTGGACGTAGCCCAAACTGGGTGAACCACATATATCTGTGTCTCTCTTGTTTTATGTGTTTTCTGTGTTTATATTTCAACAATGTTTTATGTGTTTCATTGCTCCGTAATATATAATTTTCTAACAAGTCATCCTTCACCGAGTGTGGATTCTCAAGCTCCAACTCATACTCTTCATGAATGATAGGGTGATGGTGGAACGGTTGAATGAGAGGGAGGTGGACAGTCCATTGAGATAGTGCTTGCTCCCACATGAGATTGCATAGTTCTGTCAACGAAGAAGATTAAGCAAGGCTTGATCTCAAACTTTTTCTTGGGACAGGTATATTTCTTAAGGAAATACTCGAATTGGTCCCAAAGATAAGAAAACTTCATCTAGATCCTCAAATCTTGAAACTACAAGTCACAGAAGTGCTGCCAAAAATCAATAACGGATTCATGTAGAGCCCTCCGTTGTTGTAACAATTTTCGGTCAAGATTTTCTAGATCAAAATGATAGAACGTGTCTTCAATAAGTTCACAAAAGTTCTTACATGAGTGCACGGTGTCAACTAGTAGGCTAAGAACCCAACAAAATAGAGATTCACAAAGTGTATATGCAAGCATCAAACTAGCTTGTTCATCAGTAAACTCATATTCCTCATAAATCATGAAAATAAAGTTATGTAAGTTCTCAGACCAAGCCACTTTTCCTTCACCATCATACATGTGAGTGGACAAGAGATGGAAAAGCTTCCTCGAGATGGAGACATCTTCATAATTCGAAAAACAACTTGGGAGAAGAAGAATGCAAGAATACATGAAAGATATGCAAAGGTTCAAAACTAGATGAGAGGACACTGCTTGCCATCAGACTCTCCTTCTAGTGCTAGAAATGTTGATGGTGCTAGACCCCCCAACATGTCAAGGGGATCTCCCTAGTAAGAAGTCTGAATTATACCTCAGATCATTTGGTGTAAGAGTCCCAGCAATGGGTTGTAAGGTATTTCATTGACTGCGATGTCACACAGGGGCAAGTATGATAACTCTATCAGAAGCAAGGGTGTGACTGATGCAGTGAGTCAAGGAATGAGTATGACGGGTTCCAACACTTTGAAGGGAGCGGGAAGTGAAGATGAGCTCCATGTTGAAAGGGATCAGTCCCAACTTGGCTAGGAACACACAACACAAAGGACATGCACAACTTCCAGAAGTGCAGTCAACACATATGCGAAAATCAAAACATACAAGGTAATATAACACGAACAACACTCATGGATCAGTCTAAGATGAGTGTGACAGTTGATATAATAAGGTTCAAAGACAGGTCTATTTGATGTTCAACATGGTAGTTGACATGGATGGTGACAATATTAACAACATATGCAACACATTAACAATAAGATTCATATAATTTCATACAAATCAGTTTGTATACAAGTACATAAGTTAAACAACATATATCATTAAAGAAATCGGAGCAGTCCAACTACAATTAAAAGATATGCATGAAATGGTACTAGCTTTTATTACATAAAGAAGTGTAAGTCACAATCAAAGAATACAACATGTAAACCCGCTAGCCCCATGAGTGGAATGTTACATCCACATCTACCTATTGCTCCAAAGAGATGTACTAGCTCCGTGTAGTGGAGAAGCTAAGATGCATTACAATACCGTCGAAGCCTTCTTCAAGATGGTCTTAGTAGAATCTTGGCAAACCAAAATCCTATACAATGAGTTATGAGGGACTATTTATAGAAAAGGGTGGGTTGACCCTTGACATTCCCCTTTGTGATAGTTCAACTACCCTCATGAATCTTCACCTACTCTATGAATGTTACATCGAATTGTTGACACTTGACTTACACTTGACATGACTCAACATTATAATGCACATGTACTCATGTGAGATAACATGGCTTTACCAAGCCTTGTAAGACATAACTGACACTTGGTCCATTGTGGTGAGACAAACTCTTTGACATGCTTGTGATGGTGAAGCTGGTGAGCTAAAGCCAATCTTGGTCGTCCGTGTTGGTGTGCATGCACCTCATGGTGACATATTGCTAAAGTGAACTATTGCCTCCATTGCAACTGATGCATTGGCTCGTCCCTATGTTAAACTCGTCTGCTAACATGCGCATGGTCTTCTTGGGTACGGTTGAACCAGAAACACACTAATGCATAATGTCCATATTGATCTTCAAGTGTGTGTTGGTGGTCATGCACATCAACTTGCTGAAGTGCATGTTCAGCCCGAGTTGGACTTGCTTCTTATCTTCGCCTTGGCGAGTGCGTTGAATGGCTTGGATTTCATGTGTGCACTCAACAACATGCATGTTGTTGGATCCTTTGCATGTGATCAACAACACTACTCAACATGTTTGCTCTGTGTCAGCTGTTGGGATGGATCCTTAACTTGTACTAGCACAGTTCCATCCGTGAGTGCATGTTGCGCCCACTGTTATTCCTGTTCCTTCTACAACTCATTGGATTGTTTGTGTAGCTTCGTGTTCTTCCTAAGTTGCTGCTTCAACACATGCAACTCTGTCTTTGTTCCATCTTCTGCCTTTGATCTTCATGTCGCATCGTCACTTCATAGCCTAAGTGTCCAATTTTTCTTTCATTATTAGTGGATCTGCTTGATCTTACAACTTTTCTCTGCCTCTATGTTGTCAACAACCTTCCTCTTGCATTGGGTGTGTTCGAATCATTTGTTTTGTTTGCTACATTCGGTATGATACCTTCAGCTATTGCTCATGATGTTGCTCACTATGGTGTTGCTTCTTAATGTCCATGTCCCCAAACAACTTCATGTCTTCGTGAGTAGGTAAGCCCATGGACACTTGATCGATTACATCCCCAAGCATGCTCTGAATGGTGTCTTCGTCTCTTATCTCATGGAAGCCATTATACCTATACTGCTGAGAGGAAGATGAACACCTGTTATACCTAAAGACATGGAAACACTCATAGAAAGCATTTTTTCAGTCTAAAACCAAATGAACATGAGAACTAACTTGCAATGTACCTGGGTGAATGATCATGAATGTTGTGCAATTTCGGTAGGGAGGTCAGGAGACCAACTGACAAGACTGCACAAGGCATAGTGCGGGCTGCTGGGAGACTGACTGACTACTGGAACTACAAAATGGGCAATCTAGTTGCACTGTTTGCTACTGGGATTGTGTAATGCACGATTCCATCTAGGAAAGACTACTAGCTCAGGGACATATTTGCACAAATTTTTGGGCCAAGCAGCTATTGACCTCCAGAAATGTGTAATTAAGTCTAGGAGGCCAGGGCTGGGCTAGAATGCACAAATCTAGAGAGGAAGGTGAGCCTTCCTTCTCCATATTGTGCAATAGGACCTTGGTGAAGGAAGAGACTGGGCTAAGGTTGGCTCGACTCGTTGATGGGCAACTGAAAGAAAGTAATTCGGTGAAATGAATGGTGACGCTAAGTGATAGCAGAAGTGATAAACATTGTATGAAAACCATGAATGGAGGATTGAGAAAATAGATCAACATGCATCAGGGTGAGGTTATTCACCAGTTGGGCAAACGTTCATGAAAAATAGTTTCATGCATGCGAGAACGATGAGATAGCAAAAAAAATTGAAACAGAGCTAGGAAAAGTTAGATACATGTAAACGATAGCAAGATTTCAAAGAAATCAAACAAACAATACTCATATAAGTGAAAACACAAAAAGTGACATAAATGTAGCACAAGGCATGGGATGTGAGCTTACGCTAAAATAGTTGAGCTGAATGTGTCGACTGATCCTAGATGTGATGTGGGATGTCAGAGCTACAATGTTGATCTAAGGAATGAGCTCTGCAACATCCAGTTGATGATTTTTTGATAACATTGAGGTTGTGATGGGCATGCCACAAATCTAGGGAAAGCGACACTTTGAGGGAGGTTTCTCAATTGTGCCTTGCATGTATCCTCCAATTGCTAAACATAGATCCTTGAAGCAAGGGATTCCTTTGCATGTTAGCTTGGGACAAATAGACCATGCCTGCAAGTCCATTTTTCTCAATCCCAGAGGGAACTAGTCAACTCTGTTGCACATGTAAGAGACTCCTTGGTTGTTGGAGAAAAATGCGCATTTCTGGCTGGGAGCTGGGCTAGCTGCCCAAAAGATTTGCATAATGTTTGGGCTAACAAACTGATTGTTAGCCAAGTTTTGCACAAATATTTGAATGAACAACATGTTGATGGGAAAGAATGTAAAAATCTTGTTGGGAGGGTTGGCTCGCATGACTGTGCAATCCTGGAGCCCAATGAGTTGTCAGAGGGAATTGAGCAATTCCTGGAGGGAAGGCTAGTTTCCCTCTAGAAATATGCAAATTTCATTCGGAAGTGGCTCAGCCTGGATATTTACCAAGTCCAGGTGAGAAACCTATTTAGGGAAGAGATAAAATTGTGATCGACAGACTTCCTTTTAGCAAGAAAGTCATTGTTATGAAACCAGCTCACAAAAAGATAGAAAAGATAGATCAGTGCCTTAGAATTTAGCCTCGTCGAGGGGGCAACCTCCTTTACATTACACAAATGAATGATTCTTTGATGATACAAATGACAAGACCTCCTTTCCATATATAGGAGTCTAAGGAGTCATAATATAATCAAAGCCGACATAACAATAATAATATAAGGGCATAATAATAACAATAGTGGGCTTCTATGGGGACTACATGGGTACAACAATATAATAAGGGGGTTGTACTAAAAAAAATAAGGGGTTACACTAGTATTATAGGGGCCTAACATGCCCCTCTCCTTCAAAAAGTCTTGTCCTCAACGCTTGAGTAGTTTTTGATGCTTTTGTAGAATATTATTGTCCTCCCATGTGGAATCTTTAGCGGGAAATTTCTTCCACTTGATGAGATACTCTAAAATTGATCGAATTCATAGCTGTCAGGTTCTTGTTTCTATGAATGCTCCAAGTTCCAATATGATTTTTCCTTCCTCTTCAAGTTCTAGAAATATTGATTGAATTGGGATCTGCTGCAACTTTTGAATGAGTGGCCAAACTTTTTCGTCCTTCTTCCATTCATCCCTTGCTTTGTTTATCCAATCTGGTTGGATAATAGAAATATCCCAAAACAACACTTCCACATCCTCATCCTTTCTTGAGAGTGCATAGGCAACAAAATTTTTCTTCCATTTTCTATATATGATGTCAAATTCATAACCCAACATATTTGTGACACATACTGTCCATTCTTCTAAAGATAATAGTTGTTCTAAAAAGCACTTAAGACTATCATGATCCATTTTTACCTTGAAGTGTCTTCCCATTCGGTAAGGTCACCATTTCTTAAGTTCATGTAGTATTGCTAACATTTCCTTCTCATAAATAGCTTGCTTGAGATGTAGCAGTAAAAATACCCAATCACCTACATCAAAACTTTTTTTACTACGATGTTGATCTACGTGTTGTTTCATTCGATTTTGCACCAAAGTGGTGTTATCCTTTAAACGTGGGAGAACTTGTTGTTGATGCTTGATGTGATATCTCACTACTTGAACATTTTTATTCTTGATATGTCCTTCTATATTTAGAGTTTGAGGAGTGGTAATTTCTTCCAATCCTTTACAAGATATGGTCAGATTAATTTCATGATGCTCGATGTGATCTTTCACTTCTTCAACATTTTTCTTCTTGATATGTCCTTCTATCTTGATAGTTTGAGGAGTGGTAATTCCCACCAATGAATTCCAATATATGGTTGGATTCATTTCTTTTTTCTTGATGTGAGCTTTCACTTCTTGCACCTTTTTCTTCTTGATATCTTCTATCTTGAGAGTCTGAAGAGTGGTGATTCTTTCCAATGCTTTACAAGATATGATCTAATTCATTTCTTCTTTATCCGGGGTTGGATCCTAGTGTATATCCTCTTCTTTTGATGTTTCTTGATCCTTTTCTTCCTCATCTTAATAGCCTATGTAAAATAATTTCTTCTCAGCACACTTATGACCTTTAGTGCATTTGCTATCACAATTGTAACAAAGCCCTTTTTCTCTTTTTTCTTCCACTTGTTGTGGTGTAACCTCTTGTAGTTTGTGGAAGGCTAGGAGAAACAACACTTCCATCTTTATAGTTGTGAGGGGTAGACTTCCTTTTTGCCATAATTTTACTTTCCACTATGTAACAAATCCCTTTTACTGTTTCCAATTGTTGTGGTGTTGCTCTAAAGAAGGTGTTGCTCTTTGTATCCTCATAATGTGCTATCAATTCCTCTGTGAAAATTGACCATGTAACAAGTTGTTTATGAGAACAAAGCCCTTTATACCATAAAAATTGATCCAGTTCTAAATATGAAGATGCAATGCATAACTTTTATAATAATGGTACACCATGTAGATCAAAATATTGCTCCATACGAAGTATCCAATTTACCAGATCCTTGCCATCCGACTTCCTCATCTTGCTTTTTCTTGATTTTAGGAGCTTGAACTTGAAACGGATGTAACTCTATACTTTCGGATCTTTAATTTCTGAAATTGCGTTTTGCAGTAGCCCTCTATTTCCTCTTTCCAATTCCACCATTTTGATCCAAATTGGATTCTCCAAGGAAGAGTTATGCCAAATCTCCCACAGTGATGTGATTATAGACTAGTTCAAAAGAGTGAACTTGTACGACGTGCCACGTGTCACTATTTTGACCTTTGGCTCTGGAAAATATATATAAGAAACTAGAGTCCATTTTGTTTCTTTACCTTCTTACGAAATTTCAATCCGATTCTCAGAGAGAAAGTTATGACAATTTTCCCTAGGTCACCTATTTGGAATGTAATTCAGGAGTCTACAAAAAGACCAACTTCCTCAGATCATATCTCCGCAAATATTGTGTGAAAAGCTTTGAAATTTGGACCCGAGGTTCAGTGCGATTTCCTCTCAAATGGGTTTTTTTAGCTTCTGAAACGTTGCAGAAAAAAAGTTATAACGAAAATTCCATGATGACCTATGTGGAGCAACGAAACCCTAGAATCCAAAGCTCTAATACCAAATGTTATGAAACTAGCTCACAAAAAGATAGAAAATATAGACCAACGCCTTAGAATTCAGCCACTTTAAGGGGGAAACCTCCTTTACATTACACAAATGAATGATTCTTTGATGATACAAATGACAAGACCTCCTTTCTATATATAGGAGTCTAAGGAGTCATAATATAATTAGAGTCGATATAACAATAGTAATGTAAGGACACAATAATAACAATAGTGGGCTTCTATGGGGACTACATGGGTACAACAATATAATAAGGGGGCTGTATTTATAACAATAAGGGGTTAAACTAGTATTATAGTGGCCTAACAGTCATTGAAGCTTGAGGACTTGGTGAAGAAAGGCAAGTTGATGTGAAGGTTGGCAGGGTGGCTCCAAAACAGGTGAAGGAAAAAATTTGGAGGGTGGTTGTAGCCGCTACAACATATTGTTAGTGAATTTGTTGTTAGAAAATTATATATTACGGAGCAGTGGAACACATAAAATATTGTAGAAATATAAACAAAGAAAATGCATGACACAAGAGAGACACAGATCTACATGGTTCACCCAGTTTGGGCTATGTCCACCCCGAACAACCAGTCCTTCCTCTCTATTATCTAGCAAAATGACGAGACACAACCTACAGCAAATCCGCTGTAATATCCTCTGTTTTCTCTCACAGTATCACCTCTCTGTTTCTCGCTCACTCATAGAATACACATCTATTACAACCTCAAATACAATGCCCTCATACAAAGAGAGGGGTTTCCTTCTAGGGCAAAAAACCCTAAACTAAACATAAGTTCTACCGTCAGATCATTCGCCTAATGAACGGCCTAGATTGACTAGAAATTACTATACTTTTACAAGGAAAATTTACATTTGTTTTTAGCTTCAGGGGCGCTGCCCCCGAGCCCCCGCCTGGGGACCGCTGGCCCTCGGACCCCCTAGCCGGGGGGGATCGGCTCCTGCGGACCCCCGTGGGGTGGAAAAGTCCCCCCTGCACCCCCCCACGTGGAGGCGTGTACAAACTTCCTGAGGTATACATCCGGCTGAAACAAAGACCTCTGAACAACCATGCTCCACACACAACAATATCCCACTTGCAGAATGATTGTAGCAACTCCATCGCTGCTTCATTTACTAGAGAATGACTCCTCTTTTGGACCTGGTTGTTTCTCATATTCATCGTCATCCTTGAAGACCAATTGAAACTGAGCATGTTCTCAGTTTCTCCCTGGTTACAACTTTTGTTAGCATATCTACAGGATTCTGGCTAGTGTGTATCTTTTCCAGGTTCAACTGTCCATCTTCCAACACTGATCTTATGAAATGGTACTTGAGCTGTATGTGCTTAGTCCTAGATTGAAATGCTGAGTTCTTTACAAGATGAATGGCACTTTGGCTATCACTATATAACGTGCCCTTATCATGCTCCTTACCCAATTCACCCATAAACCTTTGTAACCAGATCATTTCTTTACTAGCCTCTGTAGCAGCAACATACTCTGCTTCTGTTGTTGAAAGTGAAACAACAATTTGGATATTTGAAACCCAACTGATAGCTGTTCCTCCAACAGTAAATACATATCTTGTAGTGCTCCTCCTGTTATCTCTGTCACCTACCATATCTGCATCAACATATCCCTGTAGGGAAATTTTTGAACCACCAAAGCATACTGCTTGATTTGCAGTACCTTTCAAATATCTGAGAATCCATTTCACTGCCATCCAATGTTCCTTTCCTGGATTGTTCATGTACCTGCTTACAACTCCCACTGCATGTGCAATATCAGGCCTTGTGTAAACCATTGCATACATTAAGCTTCCAACTGCTGATGCATATGGAACTTTAGACATATAATCCACGTCTTCTTGGGTCTTTGGGCACATTTCCTTGCTAAGTTTGAAATGGCAGGTGTACTAACTGGTTTTTGCATTGTGCATGTTAAATCTTTTCAACACCTTTTGTATGTACTCATTCTGAGACAATGTTAATTTACGATTTTTCCTGTCTCTAGTTATTCTCATACCAAGGATTTGTTTTGCAGCTCCCAAATCCTTCATTGCAAATGAATTTGCCAATTTTCTTTTGAGCACATTTATTTCCTGCATGTTAGATCCTGCAAGAAGCATGTCATCTACATACAATAACAATATAATATAGCTGCCATTATTTTGCTTTTTCAGATAAACACAATGATCAGAGTGACATCTAGTATAACCTTGTTCAGACATAAACTTGTCAAATTTTAGATACCACTGCTTGGAGCCTGTTTTAAGCCATACAAGCTCTTCTTCAACCTGCACACAAGTTTCTCCTTCCCTTTCACTTCATATCCTTGTGGCTGCTGCATATATATCTCTTCCTCCAAATCCCCATGGAGAAAGGTTGTCTTTACATCTAACTGCTTAAGATGAAAATCTTCAGCTGCTACAAGACTTAAAATAGTTCTGATTGAATTCATTTTAACAACAAGAGAAAATATTTCATCAAAATCAATACCTTTCTTTTGTACAAACCCCTTCACCACAAGTCTAGCTTTGTACCTCTGTTTTCCTCCATCTTCTTCCTTCAACCTGTAAACCCATTTATTCTACAATGTAGTTTTATCTGCAGGAAACCTGACTAAGTCCCAAGTCTGGTTATGCATTAAGGAGTCCATCTCTTCTTCCATGGCTACCTCCCACTTCTTCCTGCTTTCAACCTGCATTGCGTCTTCATAACATTCGGGTTCACCGTAATCAGTCAACAATAAATAATATAATGAAGGAGAGTATCTTTCAGGGGGTCTACTTATCCTGGTAGATCTTCTAACACCGCTTTTAGGTGTTTGGGGTGCCTGTTGTTGTTGTGGTTGTTGATTATTATTATTTTCAGGCACCTTTACTTTTTCAGTGATTTCATCAAGAACTGTGTATTCCTTGTTTTCTTTTTCCCGTTTCTTTTCCTGCAACTGATTCTTATACAAGACCTTTTCACTAAATATTACATCTCTACTCCTAATGATTTTTTGATTTTCATAATCATATAATCGATAACCAAAATCACTAACACCATATCCAATAAAGTTACATTTCTTCGATTTTGCCTCAAGCTTTTTCTATTTTCTTTATTAATATGGACAAAGGCCTCACAACCAAAAGGCTTTAAAAAGGAATAGTTTACCTTTTTTCCTGTCCATGCTTCCTCTAGAAAACCACCATCCAAGGAACTTGAAGGCCCTCTGTTTATTAGGTAAACAACAGTATCTACAACATCTGCCCAAAACTGTAAAGGCAATCCTGCATGCAATCTCATGCACCTTGTATGCTCCATGATTGTTTTGTTCATCCTTTCTAACACACCATTTTCTTGTGGCGTTCTTGGAACTATCTTCTCTCTGTGAATTCCATGCTCTGAACAATACCTATCAAATTCTTTGCTGCAATATTCACTCCATTATCTGATCTGAGACACTTCAATTTGTTTCCTGTCTCAATCTCAACCAAAGCTTTCCATTTCTTAAAAGTATCAAATACATCATATTTATTCTTAATACAATAAATCCAAGTTTTTCTAGTTGCATCATCAATAAAAGTAACATAATAACGAAATCCACCGAGAGATGATACCTGAGCAGGTCCCCATACATTTGTATGCACAAGCTCTAATTTTTCACTTTTCTTTTCTTTCCCAACTCTAAGAAATCTTACTCTCTTCTGTTTTCCATAAATAAAATTCACACAAAAGTCCAAATCAACATTCTTCAAACCTGGCAACAAATTCCTTGAGTGAAGGATCTTCATCCCCTTCTCGCTCATGTGTCCAAGCCTATGATGCCATAATGCTGCATCTTCTCCTTTGGAAGTTAAAGCATTAACAGAGTTAGAAATACCATTGCATAAATACAATGTACCAACCTTTTTGCCTTTTGCTATTACCAGGACTCCATTGGTGACCTTCCAAGATTTATTTGTGAAAGTTGTCACACAACCTTCACCGCCTAAATGCCCTGTTGAAATTAGATTTTTCTTTCGATCTGGAACATGCCTTACGTCCTTTAGTAGCCATTGGTTTCCATTCTACTGTTTTACAAGAACCTTACCCATTCCAACAATTTTACAGGGTTTATCATCACCCAAACAGACTTGTCCAAAATCTCCGTGAACATAGTCATGAAAATATTTCTTATCAGGTGTGGCATGGAATGAGGCCCTTGAATCTACCACCCAGGAATCAGTGATATTTTCGAAGGAAAGAATCAAAGCATCTTGTAACACCTCACCTGCCACATTTTCTTCATGATTGTTTTCTTGTTGTGCATCTCCTTATTTTCCCTTCCAAGATCTACAGTCTTTCTTTAGGTGTCCATTCTTTCCACATTTCCAGCACACTATCCCCAATCTAGACTTGGATCTGCCTTTCCTTGATTTACTGCGATATCTTGAGCTCTTTCCTCTTCCATTTTTCTTCCCATAAACTCTGCACTCAAAGCATTACCTGATGTCTCACTAGAGCTTTTCCATAGCATTTCCTTGCTAAGGATAGCACCAACAACATCATCAAACTTTAAAGTACTAGATCCAGAAACAGAGTTACTAATGGCCATTACTAAACCATTCCAACTTTCTAGCAATGAGCACAAGAATAATAAAGCTCTAACTTCATCATCAAATTTTACCCCTACAAAACATAACTGACTTGTAACAATATTAGAATCATTTAAATGGTCTACAAGAGATCCACCTTCCGACATCTTCATATTAAATAACCGTTTCATAGGAAATACCTTGTTTGAGGCTGAGGGTTTTTCATATAGTTTCGCAAACGCCTTAATCAAACCCTCTGTATTTGTTTCCTTCGAAATGTTGAATGAAACCGACTCTGTGAGGCACAACCGTAATGTTTTGAGTGCCTTTCTATTGAGAAGGTTCCATTCTTCATCTATCATACCCGTCGACATCTTTGTTTTTCCGCCCAATGGTAGGTACAGAACTTTCTAATACAGATAATCTTCCATCTGCATCTTCCACAACGAGAAGTTTTGGCCATTAAATTTCTCGACCCTAAACTTACTATATTCCACCATTGCTCCCACTCGAACGAGGAACCATTCTTTTCTGCGAGTTTATCAGCCAAATAGACCTTTGGCTCTAATACCAGTTGTTAGAAAATTAATATTACAGAGCAATGGAACACATAGAATATTGCAGAAATATAAACACAGAAAACGCATAAAACTAGACAGACATAGATTTACATGGTTCACCCAATTTGGGCTACGTCCACCCTGAACAACGAGTCCTTCCTTTCTATTATCTAGCAAAATGAAGAGACACAACCTACAACAGATCCGCTCTAATATCCTCTGTTTTCTCTCACAATCTCACCTCTCTGTTTCTCGCTCGAAGAATACACATCTATTACACAAACTCTGTTATGAAACCAGCTCACAAAAAGATAGAAAAGAGAGATCCACGCCTTAGAATTCAGCCTCTTCGAGGGGGCAACCTCCTTTACATTACATAAATGAACAATTCTTCGATGATACAAATGAAAAGACCTCCTTCTATATATAGGAGTCTAAGGGCTCATAACATAATCAGAGCCGACATAACAATAATAATGTAAGGGCACAATAATACAATAGTGGGCTTCTATGGGGCACAATA